>DWGR01000825.1:0-19126 GCA_018247715.1 Heliconius burneyi
TGAGGGCTTGTTAGGCGGGGGGTGTACTGGTAACTATGTAATGAAGTTGGTAGGTATTTATAATGAGGTAGGTTTTATTGTGACAGGTTGTGGGTTTGATTTTCAGTCGAGAAAATTCAATATTTATTATAATATTTCTTCGCTTCGGTAGCGAGGATAAGCGCGACGTTGAGTTCCGTCAGTCAATACTTAATGTCCCTATATTTCAGCGGAGAGTGGGGGCCGAAAGTATTTTAATAGTAACGGTGAGAGAGAACTTGAGAACCGAGTGTTAAGACACTGCATTTATACTAAGTCACATCCGGTATCCAGTTTGTCCGCCCCTGCGCCACAACTGGTCTCAAACTCAACGAAGTCGTTGTTTAAGATCTAGAAAAAAGATTTCAAAAGTGACTTCTTTTCCAAATCAATAATATTAAATTTCCCTGAGTTCTATTTCCCAGTGTGTCCCATACACAGCAATAATTTGAGTTTCTTCCACGTCGGTGCTATCGCGTAATGGTAATTGTTGGGGTATGGCCAAGTTGAGGCGACGCGAGGAAAACCGTTTGTTTACATACATATGTGGGTATATATTTATTTAGAAAAGCATGGAAATTAAACTAGGCTATATTGGTGCAGTGGCAGTGTGTTAACACGATGGGTGTGGGTTCATTTTCGGTTCAGGAGAAAATTGCAGAACAGAGTGTTTTACAATGATAAAAGAGTCATTTTACTCACTTTGCTCACCTATACGAATGTAATTAAAAAGAAAAGAAAATTTAACTGAAACATAAGGCCGTCGTGACCTGGTGGGACAAGGGTGTAACTGTAAACAAGACGGTTGAGGGTTTCAGTCACACTCGAGGGCAAAAATATTAAATATTTTTATTTCTTTGCTTTGGCAAGGAGACGAAGCGCGGCGTTGAGTCCCCCCTCTCAATACACAATGGGGAAACAATGCAGTGTCTAAATGAAAAGAAAGAGTGTCGTAACACTCTACCCATCTTTCCATCCACAATCTAGCAAGCAAAACGCCAATGTTACGTCGCGATCATTTTAATTACAAATCTAATTATATTTTACAATTTTTTCGCATTTGAATATGTAATGACTTCAACTCCGCCTATTTGATGTTCAATAGTTCTTGATATTACGTTGAAGAGATTGACAGGTGTTTGGGAATGCCAAATTGTAATTGTATATATGTGATCCTTGAAGTGTAACTCTTTTTATTAATAATGATATAACAATGAGGCCAGTCGTGCAACAATGGCACAAGCGTGTGACTGTAAATGTGACTGGTTGTAAGTTCGACTCGCACTCGAGGAAATGATATTCATTTCTACGCTTGATAACGAGGCAGAGCGCGACGTTAGTTCCGCCATTCAAGACGCAATGCCTCCAGAATACGGCGGAAAGTGGAGAAACTGAAGTGTCTTAGGATTAGGTTTCTAGGTTCCCCTGTGTTTCCTGCTATGTGTTTACGGCGTGAATATAAAATAACGATAAGCTTTGTATGTATGATAGTAGTGGGATCAATTACTGCACAAAAATGGTCATGTAGGCAAAGTGTCTCACTCGATGTATATTCATCGTTATTGTCATTACCTCGTTATATAAACTAGATGAGCAGCGGCGTTAAGTTCCGCCACTCAACACGTAATATACGCAGAAATTGGCGTAAAGTATGGAACGGAAATGTTTTAGAAGGTAACGACAACACAAAACGGTCACAGCGTGAGGCTACAACATGAAAAAAAATTCTCAAAACTTGGGTAGTGCGTGAATCATAACACTAAGCTCTCTTAAAACGCGGGATACTAGAAGAGAGAAGCTAAAAAAAAAAATATAAAAGAAAAAGCTCGAGAAACCTTTATACAAAATGAAAAATTCATTTGGCATAATTACAAAGAGTCCACAGTGTTTTTTCTATGGGGAAAAACACTTAATAACAAACAAAATGCCACCAATTAAAACAGTATTAAACGCTTTTAGAGAGATACATTAAAATCTCGTTAGAAGTCAACATCTTAATAAAGTGATTATTTTCATTAGGGACTCGTAAATTGTATGGTTAATGTAATTAATCTATTAAATACGAATTACGCGGAAATGAATATGGATTAAACAGAGGAAAAAGAATATTTTTCCGTATACCAGTGCTACCCACGCTTCGACCAATTGCGTGTCGAGTGGCGGAACTCAACACTTCGCTTTAGTTAATATAGAGGGTAAATTAAAATATTTTAAATGCAAGCATCTCAGTACTTCTCTAAGTCAGAATCGAACCTACAACCATTGCGTTCGCAGTCTTAAGTTTCTACTGCACTGCTAAACATGCAGAATCGTGTCCCAACACCAAACAGACGTGTCTTATCATGTGAAGCAGAATCTCACTTATAATCTTATCACAATGTTCTTGCTGTCATTGAGTATGTGAATGAGATGAGTTAAAACCTATATTCCTAAACCTTAAAACCTATATTCTAAATAGATTTCTCGATACAAATCGTTGTTTTCGAATTCATTCTCCTTAGTAGGAAATGAACCCACAAGCTTAAAAAGTAGTGCTGCTGTGCCATGACGATCTCCAGAAAAGTTTAAATTACAAGCAACCATTGCGACTACCATCAGAAACTTCGGAATACCAGAACATAATCAATCAAAATGAAGCGTCAAATGAATTCTCTAACAATAATTAAGAATTTTAGCTCCATCTATCGGTAGCGAGTAAGCAATTAGCCTAATTCGCGTTACAGCGATGCTCCGGCAAGGCAATTACAAGCCGCGATCGATTTACGACAGGCATTGGACGTAAATCAGCATTTAGTGCGCCGTTGATGGATTTAGTGGTAGCGTTAATGAGATACCAATACTTGGGATATGAAGTGGATGTGGGATTTCAGTAATTATAATTTGTAATATTTTTTATGAATTTTGTGCCAATACTTGTAATGAGAACGTGACACTTAATTCCACCATTCAATAAGCAATGTCTCGAAAATTAGGCAGAAATTGGAAAATGGAATATCCTAACATTAGGTGTTACATTACCTAACCTGGTTATCCTGGTATTTCCAGGCTACAGCGAAAATTTAAAAATATAATAAAAAAATTAAGTTAACCTACTACTTACTCACGTAGGAACTAAATTTTGTCTTAAAAATGGTATTGATATTAAATGTGAGTTACGGCGTTGAGTTCTGCCACTCAACACGCAATGCCTCCAGAACTTGACAGAAAGTGGGGAAAGTGGGGGAAAGTGGGGAACTGAGTGTTGTAACACTACGTTCCCTCTGCCTGTATATATAATAAATATATATGTCTATATATAATAAAAGACAAGTGAATCAATGTATCGAGATTAAGAAAAATGGAGCTTAACGTTTAAACAGCTCCACTATTCAGATCCTAACTCCATCATCTGATCTCGATGAAATCATATGTTTGTTATAATAATACAATTATTAACGGGTTAAATTCATTCATGGGTCTTATGCCTTCTTACAAATTTGACCTAAAAAAATGACATAAAAAATCTATCTACCCTACAAAATATATTCAACACCAAGTTTAAATACAAAACACCCCGCTTCACAAATACGCATACTCAAGTTATTACGCCGCGAAGTCATTCATTAGTTTACGACGTCCATATATCTTGACTCCTTTGAAATCGCGGACGGTCTTTGGGGGGCTCGGTAATTTCGTATATTGCGTTGAACGTCAGAGAATTCCTTTCTTTGTGTTGTTTTTTAACTTCACGCTGTATCCCGCACATAGGAGATTTAGGTTAGTGAACCTGGGAATGTAGTGTTAACACACTCGGTACTCTACTTTCGGCCGAATTCTGGAGTCACGTTTGGTGGCAGAATTCCACGCCGTCCCGTATTCCATCCCGTATATAGCAGAATAGGCAGCGGGAATCTAAGGTGAAGACTCTCCGTTTCTTACTTGCCGCTCGAAATATGCTTTTTAATACTTAAAAATAAATATCATTCACGTATTAGGTAAATTATACGTTTAATTTAAGTATATTTATTCATCTATTTGCAATTAAGCTTAAGCATTTTTCCTGCAGAGAGACAACTTCGACGTGAAGTTTGAACGCAACGGGACTCGAACTCGCGTCTGGTTGATAATGGGCACTATCCGAGTGTTAACGGATTGTGCGTTAACACTTTAAAAAATGTCAAAACAAAAAAAAATAGTACTGTTTAAGCATAATTATACAAAAAAGCCTAAATAAAACTACGGTATAATCACATCAAGTTTTTCAACTAGATGGCTATGAGCACTTTTCTACTTTTATACGACATGTGTAGAAGTAAAGTACTTCTACAGTAGTTTTTATATCCTCATTAAAGTGTAGCTTTATCAACGAGTCTGCAGGCAACTCGAATAAATTCGTTTTAATGCACATTGACATGTAAATTTGCTTAATCGTTCAATATGGCGATCGTACGGTTGCGCCGTAAGAAATATATGGATATGCTTGGATGAATACGCTTTTTATGGTAATTTTTTTGAATGAGCCTATAGTGGGGGAAGTCCGTGAAACGGGGCGAAATGTTTTCGATTTGATTTTTTGTAGCTTTACGAGTTATCCCGTATATAGTTGAGAATGTAGAGACAATCTAGAGAGGAAAGGAGAAAGTAGGAGTTGGGGTTCAAGTTTTGTATCTATTTTCATCACGTTAAATGTTATTTTTATGCTTCCTCATGCTGTATTCTGCATAAACGGGGGGATCCAGTTTAAAGAAGGATATATGGGCCTGTATTCTCAAAACATTCCGTTCTCCATTTCTTGCTCGAATTTGAGACAGTATGAATTAAGCTTTGGAATTCAACATATTGTGCGTTGTGATACATATTAATAAATACAAAAATATATTCTTTTCTTGACATGGGTGGATTTGTTCCAACTAGAGATTTCTACACGTCAACCTACAGGTATGAAAAAAGTTAAAAATACAGATCTAAAAGTGCAAGCGCAAAATAAAATAAAATACATAAATTATATGTACACATTTATATGGCAATGCAATATTTAATATTTTCATTTCCTTGATCTGGTAACGTGACAAAGTATTAGTTTGCTATTAAGCAGACAATGCCTCTAGAATTCTTAAAGTGGGGATCAGAAGTGTCTTCATGGGAACAGAGTTTCTTGACATTAGGATCCTAGGTTCCCTCTGCCTACCCTGCTATATACATGATACAGCGTGAAGCTAAAAATATTTATATCTAAATCTAAGTTCTATAATGATTGCGTTTACAGTCAAACTGCTATACCAAGGATAGCTATAATTGATATAGTAGTAGTATTGGTATATTTTATTAATAAAATATTTCTACAGCTTATTAGGCCGTTGTGGCGCAGGGACACATGTATGTCACTATAATTCGACATGTGGCTTCGATCCTCACTCGAGGGAATAAATTAATTATTATTCATTAATATTTTTATTTCTTCGTTCTGTCACCGAACGCGCCTGGCGTAGTGTTACGTCACTCAACAAACTTCCAGAATTCGGTGGAAAATGTGGAATGGATGTCTTAACACATAGTTCCCTTTGCCTACCCTGCTGTATACGGGATACAGCGTAAAGCTAATGTTTTCTGCAGGTTATCTCGTTGGCTTTAAAACATATCTCGCTTGTAATTCGACAAAAGTTTTAATTGCAAGAAATATTTACATATTGGCGTCTCAATTTATATTCGTAAGGGTACTGAATAAATCGCTGAAAAAATATTTAATTATTCATTAGCAAGTATTTCATTCAATGACATTCTACGATATTGTAGAAATTGTGGGTATCGTTTGGGTGACTACAGTAAAAATAAACGTAATAAAGAGAGCTTTAACCCAAATAAAAAAAATGAATTTTGTATGGAACTTAACGCCGCGTAATTAACTAATAACATAAGAAACGCAAAGGCCAGTGGTGACGCAATGACGCAAGCATGAGACTGTAAATGAAAATTTTCCTATTCGATTAAAATGAAATATTTACTATTTTCATTTCCTTGCTCTGGTATCGAGGCAAAGCGCGGCGTTGAGTTCCGTCACTCAACACGCAATGCCTCGAGTGGGTAACGGACGTGTCTTAATGGATTCGGTGTATTCTAACACTAGATTCTTAGGATCCCTCTACCTACACTGATGATATAGCGTGAAGCTGAAAAAATATAGAAACCATCACATCCACACAATATAGTCAGAGTAGCTGTTGCTCAAATGCGCGTCTAGCCGTCCTAATTCTCGTCCTCGCGATCGGCCTGGTTTAACGCGACCCGATTACAGTACTCATTCTAATTATTTATATGACTACTTGTTATATTCTATTGGGATATTTATTTGTGTAAATAATTATATTATATAGTAATTTCAATTGCTTTTACTAAGATTTATTTCATTGTAATGAAGGTACTTTGAATTTTACTATCTCATGCGATTGTTATATCTTTAATTATTTTTAATGTTTTTAATTACTTTAAAATAAGAGATACAATACTGTGGATATTAAATTAATACTTGTGTTATACATTCGCCCATGGAGGATGTACTTTTCAATTTTTCGTGAAAATTGCCTCTATTAGGCGCGTCATCGTGAGTAGAACTAAAGACCAGAACATGGTCAGAGGTTCCACTCGTTTATTTTTAATACGCATCTTCTCCGACATATATAGTTTTATTTTTGTTAGAGAAATTTATAAAGCAAAATTGTTGTTATAGAGTATCCGACACTCATACATTCTTTAGCATCACGCTGTCTATATCATATATGAGGGTCTTATAATACTATGGTCCCTTAAATTTTGAGACATTATTTAAATTTTGATACATGACGAAATTCATCGTCTCGTTTTTGTTTCCTTTATTACTTTATTTATATTTTTCTGTAGTATTCTGTAGCAAGTATGCTTTGGTATTGTTCTTTCATAGGCAGCCATATTGTAAGCATGTTAGATGGTACTTCACATTTGAAATATTTTTCTATATTGGGCTGGCAGAACAGGCGAGCGTGAGGAATCAGAGACTTATCCTGTGGTCGCAAATCCCAGGCACTGCTCCAAGCTCAACAGTATATTAAATAATTGTTAAGAAGTTCAAAAAGTTAAGAACTACAGTTTTCTTCACACCATGCAGTGAAAATATAGCTTATTATCGCTCTGCCCTACTTCACCTCGGCCTTAACAATATCTTCTAATTAAAAGGAATAAAAATATCTCAATTAGTAGATTTGCCACTACTTTCTCACTATCTCAAACAGCAATAAGATATCTACTGCTTTTTGAGATACGAAGAACTTTAAGATACGAATATAGATAAGGTTTACTTCAAGAAATAACTTAACAAAGACGCGCCAGTCACAAGTACTGACTGGTGTAACTATATAATAGGAATGTTCTCTTTGATCGGGTGGAGCGATCATCCGGCCACTGATCGCAGTTGTAGTTACCAACTTCACATGTGAACCGTTACTTTATTACACTTGAAGACATGAAAAGTGGAAAATTGTTATATATATAACCAATGTGCACCGTGCAATATATTGTTTTTATTTTTTTATTACACTCGTCAGATGTCTATACTAAATTGAGAGCCACGTAGAAGGAATAAAAGATTGAATACGTGTTAGGATGAAAGCAACATAAGAAAAGAACAATTAATAATTATAAAACAATGCAGATTGGATTAAAAAATATAAAAGAGAGAGACGAATAATTAGCTTTAATTGTCGTTTCTCTTATATACAGGTAAACAACCTTTGTACATAATATTGCAATTGTGTTTTTAATAATTTATTATAATATAGACTCTTATTTACAGAGAAACAAATTGAGTAAATTATAAATCTAAACTCCTAACTAGGATTCAAAATGGAACGATATTTGTATATCGGATATCGGTTCAAAATTGTTAAAATTTTATATAGAAATAATGTTATTTAGTCAAAGATCTACCAGTTTTGGTCATAATAAAACATATATAACTACATCGTAAATCGACCTGAGTACCGCCACTTGTAACCTAATTAGTATAAGATGACATCATCAACGCTCTAAGACCAAAGTGTTAGAGCCCGTTTAGTTCTAGTGTTATTGAATAAATAAATTTGTTTAATAGCTTGCCATAAAATGTTTTACTATTAAAATTATATAGCTTTATATGTTTAATTTTTAGTAAAATATAAAATTTGAAGCTGTCGTGGCGCAGTGGCATAAGATTTATTACTGTAACGTGACAGTGAGTTCCATCCCTATTTGGAAGAATTTATTATTATTTATTAATATTTTTATTTTATCGCTCTGGCATCAAGAACATGGCTTGGGCAATAATTTCCGCGTCTAAACACGCTAGGCATCGAAAAAAGCTAGTTTTTTTATTGTTTACATGAAGTAAGTTCAGAAATGACGTTATTTTTTTACATGATGATGGTGGAATCTTAATTGTCTAAAGTTATTTTGAGTGACGGGACTCTACACCGAGATTTGCTTTGTTACCAGAGCAAAGAAATCAAAGTAATTATTTCGTAGGTTCACGCTGTATCACGTATATAATAGAGTAGGTAGAGGGAATCCGGGAACCTAGTGTTAAGATATTCCATTTTCATTAAAATGTTTCCGTTTCCCATTTTCCACCTAATTATGGAGGTATTGCGTGATAAGTGGAAGAACTTAACGTCGCATTTTGCCAAATGAAAATACCTTACAAATATTTTATTTCCTCGAGTGGAAATCGTACTCAGAACATGTAATGTTTTAATATGACTGCCCTCATATTAAAATAGTGTGTATATAATTTTGGCCGCCCTTGTAAAGCATAAGGGTGTAGAGTCGTGGTAGCGAAGCACAATCGAGTTGCTTAACTATCCCACTTGGAAATGTTACTGTCTTCATTGTTTAACATTTTACTTACACTTATTCGTAGACTACCCATTGTGATCAGTATCGTATGTTTTATAGTTGGGTAGGCAGAGGGTATCTGGTGTTAAGATGTGTAGAGTGGCGGAACTCAATGTCACGCTTCGTCTTTTTGAAAATAATTCATTCCCCTTTATAGCAGTCGAACTCACATCCGTCACGTTGACAACAACTCCGCCACTGAATCACAAACGGCCTTATATGTAAAATTATTTACAAAATATAATTTTGAAACAAAGCGCATATAACATATAGGTCCAAAAAAGCCTTCTTTTGAAATACCACAAAATCGCTTTTCGGCGTCGAATTACATAAATTAAGCAAAAATCTAAATTGACCCGAATCGTAGCTGTCTAAATTCTGAATCTTATGTAATTTCTGATATTAAGAAAATATTTTTAAACTTAAGTCGCTTCTCATATGTACGAATAATATTTTTCTAAGGTATTTTTGTACTTTCACACTGTACTCAGTTGTACTGTACTGTTTCACATTGAGTAGGGTAAAATGTGGATAACCGCGCTCTGCTCACTTACCAGAGAAAATAAATAAAAATTACTCATTCCCCTGAGTGAGAATCGAAGCCACAATCATCGCGCTTACAACCAGATGCAATTCCACTACTCCACGCTGGCTTTAACTAGGATCCCAAGGTAACCAATACTTAAGTCCCACATGCCCAGTTTTATTGACGTACGCATTAAAAACGAAGGTGTGTCATTGTATACAAATTCAAATAATTTGGTAGCCGTGACGCTTGTGCACTAAAAATAATCAGACATCGTTCGTAATGGGTCCCCAGCACGCTCTATTAACGAACGGATTATTATGTCATGCCAATGATTGTAGTGATCTAGGGTAGTCATGGCGGTACAGTTGCGCGGGGAAGTGGTTTTGGTTTAACTATTATTATAGTATTTTTTTAACTGCATGCTGTATCTCAGTTATGACGGGGTAGGCAGAGAAAGCCTAGTGTTAATTCAATCCGCTCCTCACCTATCACTGAATTCTAGAGGCAGTATGTGTTGAGTGGCGAAACTTAAGGCCGCGCTGTGCCTCAACACGAGATCGAAAAAATGAAAATATAAAATATTTCATTTCGAGTGGAAATCGTATCCACTACCTGTCGTGTTTACAAACACACGCTAGTGCCCTGCGCCTCGGCTGGCTTAATATTATTAAGGCATACATTTTTTTACATTATATTTCATATATTTTTATATTTCGTCTTCTTGTCTCAAGTCCTAAATTGAACTTATGTTTTTTAAATTTATATTTTAATTAAATTTTTATTATAGATAAAAATAATCAGTGGACAAGAGAGAATGCAATTTTTTTAAATTTTGGCGTCTTTAATGTTTTAAAGTTTACGATGGCGAGTCTCTGACGGCTCTTAGAAACCGTCCACGCCTTCTAACCACTAAACCATATGTTCTTATCAATTCCTCGCTTTTGACAACTTAAAGTAAAGACATCACTATTATTTTCTTATCAATACCTCATAAAATATAATTCAATGAATGTAACACTTTTACACACAAGTGTTCGTCCATAATGGTCATTACACGAAATTGCCCATAACTGTTTGCCTAACCCATACGAAAATAATTTACCTGCGTCGTTGTAGAGAAGATTTACTATCTTGTATTAGCTGGTGGGACCCGAGTTCAAGTTAAATGTTGTTATAAGCAAATTATCTTACAGTCCAGTGGTTATAAGAGTTTTAGTTAATTTAGCTATTCATATTTCTATTTTCCGATACTGAGTTTTCTACTTTCCGAATTTTAAAATCGTTGCGTAATGGAACTCAACGCTGCGTAGAGTTACGGAGAGCTTCACTTAGAGCGGGGAAATAAAAATAAGTTATATATAGCTATAGACCCCCAAGTGTGTAAAGATCCTCGTTTATACAGTTACCTGATGTACCATTAGACTTAAGCATATCAGAATTTCATATTTACACGTTTCTTTATAATTTTCTTAATTTACTACTAATTATGTATTTGAAGATATTAAATTAATCGTCTTTTATCCTAGTGTCAGGATACTCCGTTTTCTACTTTCCGCCCAATGTTTCAGACATTAAGTTCGCCCAATGTTTGAGCGGCGAAACTCAACGCCGAAATTTTAACATTAAAATAAACAAATAAAACCCTGGAAACTGCAACCATATAACACAAATAAATTCAACTAAGTATAAAAATGTTATTTCATCAGCGTAGTCTCTAATCTCTCCGAGGCGGTATTTCGGAAGGAGATGAATTTAAAATGAACGATATACCAGCGAGCGCACCCGGGGGGCGAGGCTAGCAATAAATCAGTTGGACGTCCCGTAACGCCTTAACGGTGCACACTGTATTCGCTAACATAAGTATACTCTATATACATATTACAGTGAATATTGTATAACTATCGAGTAGATGCTTTAGTAAGATAAATTACCTAGTTTCTTTGTATTTTTAAGACATGTAAGTAATTAGTATAGAATTTATATCGTCTCGAGATAAATTATTTATTTTATTCTTCAATTGCTTCTAAAATTTCTTAAGAGAAACAGAAACAAATGATTCGAATCTTCACCTTTATACAATTAAAGGTATATATATATATATATATATATATTATATATATATATATATATATATATATATATATATATATATATATATGTTACCAAGTGCGATAAGGAATGCTTATATATAGAGATTATATATCTTGTAAGTAATTTTTTTTAGGTTTAGCTAATATATAAAAAAGAAAAACGACTTTCAAGATTTATTTATTTTTTATTAGCACCACGTTGTATCTCTTATATAGTAGAGGGAGCTTAGTGTTATAACACGTTGTTCCCCAATTGTTGAGACTTCCGTGTTGAGTAGTGGAACTCGATGCCGCTGAAATGAATATGTTTTTCATCACTACAGGGGTGGACAATCAGACTCACAATCGCACTTATAGAGGCTGTGCCACTGCGTCAAGGCACTCATTTTAATTTATCAGGAATAATAATAATATGTACTACAGTAAAAATATAATAAAAAATATAGGCCGAAGAAGCTGAAATACCTTAAGCATAAATATAATAGAATGTCGTTGTTTATTTTACAATAATTAGTCCGCTTTTTTAAACAAAGGCTCATCACTGACCACGCAATATGCTGAATAGTAGAAAAATTGAGCGGTGGATGGTGAGCGGAGTGTCTGACTAAGATTCCTCTGCCTATCCGTCTATAAGGCAAACAGTATAAAGTTATTTACCTATCTCTACCCAACAAATATCAATTTCCTGTCATATTATTCAACACAAAATTATCTCCGAAATTTCCAAACATTCTCCCTATATAACGTCACTTAAAATTTGAAAGTGTATCATTTGCGTTTTTAATTAGGCTAATTCACACAGCGCGAGCGAGCGGGCAACTCCGCGCGACGTGTTGACTGATGAAGAGCTATGCGATACCGACACCTTGTTATTGGGAAACACGCAATGGGGGAAAACGCTGCGTTTTTTGATAATAGGATTTAGAATTTAAAAATCTAGATTGTTACAATATTATTAATCCTTTTTTAGGGGTTAACGAGAAAGAGACTAGCGTTAAAACCCTCCATCTCCATTTTGATAAAAAAAGGAGTAACTCCATTCGACATGGTAGCTCATGATTATTTCAGCGATGCCGACAGTTTGATATTGGGAAACAAGCAATGGAGATACACGCTGTATTGTTTTGATGATTGAGTCTATAATATATAGTATGGCCGAATTTAAATATTATTTCGGATATACTCTAGCTTGTGCTTTATAGCAGGAAGAATCTAGTGTCAAGACACTCCGTTTTCCACTTTTGTACGAGTGATATGCGATTATATTGGAATTGCCAGCGCAATAATTTCATACTAGATGTTAGTTTTTTTAGAGAGTAAGACGGGAGGTTCTACTGTTACAATAATTCATTCTCTATTTTTGTAGGCTAAAGGAAGTGATTAAGTCTACTTATGAACCTGAACGTAGTATGCTATTACTAAGTCTATTCTATTTACTCTGCTATATGCAGGATACAAAAAAAAACCTATAAAAACGCTGCGTTCCGTACAAGCAGTGCGTAAATTTATCCTTTATACTCGTATAACAAACACGCGAAAAGTTTTAGGTGTCACTTTATTGAAATTGCAACGTTTTTCAAAAGTACTTGTTATACATATCATACTAAAATAAATTTTAAAAATAAATTTCGTATCAGACTTTTGTCTGTCGGCGTTCGTCCTTTTGTATAACCTCTGCACTGAATCTATGCCAAAGAAAGATTTATAGCTTGTATTTGAATAAGTGGATTTATAAGTGCTAGAGGAATTGTTAGATTTCAGCGAAAACCGGAGTGGCTCAAATTGAAAATTTTGTGAAATGGAAAATTTTGGTGAGAGAATATGTATGTACTTGCATCACATACTAGAGTTAGCCTCCCGACTTCATCTGCAAATATTTTAGAATTGCTTTCACCGTACTTCGAACCTATAATATTAATATCAATTCGACTGTATTTTTTTATGTTTCTTACCTCATAACGTTTGACTGGGTTAACCGATTTTGATGCTTTTTTTATTTGAAAGGTAGTATTTCCTGAGTTGTCCGATTTTTGGTTTATTTCTGACAATGGTATCTATGAAAAATTACATAAGTCTTAAATTTGCATTCGGTATGTGCGCGACAAATGGGCGAATAACTCAATGTCGCGTCAACCGATTTCGATGATTATTTTTTTATTGCAAAGAATATACTTCAAGGAATGTTTGGTAAAAAATTGGTTAGGTTCCGATTGTTGTCCGGTCGAATTGACAAAGTTTTTTTTCCTCTTTCTGGTAGACAAAGAGCGGCGTTGAATACCACCACTCAACGCTAAGTGTCTTGAAAGTTAATTGGCACCACCTTACTGTAAACAAGACGTTGGATTCCTTTCCCAGTGGAGGAAATTAAATGTATATCCTTTTTCTCAAAATTTGTTAGAAGGTGAAGCAAAAAAAATATAAATATTTTCCTAAGATAAAATTACAATGTAAATACATCACATTTTGTCACCATTGTCGATTACCATAACAGCGTTGAGAACAGTGACGAATCACATTTTTCTTCCAATTTATCAAACTAAAAATAATAAAGAAAAACCACCCAAAAAATAACTTACAAACTATTTGAAGCAAGCGAAAGGTAACATTATAAGGTGGCGATTTCCACCGGCGCTGGTGCTTTTAAAATAATAAATCTTAAATTCTCATGGACGAACTAATTCGCGGACGTTTTCTGACCGAAATTTTCAGTTAAAGCTTTGCTGCAGATTTACGGCAGTTATTGTTGTGACAAGCCGAGATGATGTATTGCGTTTGGTGGAATTGAATAGAAGTGTAGAATAATAATTGTATTTTATCTAATATTTTTAATGGAAAAGAGAATAAGTTACATTTGAAAATAAATCTTTATATAAGTACCACTATGTGGTAGCGTATGCTAACGTATAAAAATTTTGGAGGTTCGGATTTAAATCCCATTTAAGTAAAGTTTTTATACGTTTCTTATTAGTTTTTTTTTCTACAGGTAATTTAATTCTTAATGATCAATTGTTAATGAATTTTAGGATAAAAGGCTTAATTATACATCACGCTTGTCTCTTTCCGCGACTCAACACGCAATGCTTGAAAACTGGACGAAACGTGACGAACGGCTTCTTTTAACACCAGATTCTCCGTCGACCTTGCCATATGTCACTGAATATCTAGTAGTGACTTTTCCCAAGTCATAAATATCTATCTATCTGTACATATAAATAAAATCAAAGTATCTGTCTATAATAAGAAAATAACTGTGCCTTTTCTAATGCTAAAATACAAAGAAACAATTTTAAAATTATTGTATGTCTGTATGTCTTTCTATTTTTCAGGGTTGATCTCCGAAACATCTTAACTGATTTTATGGGACTTTCAAATGAAAAATAGAAGAGGTTCTGAAGCAACATATAGGCAACTTTTCCAGTAATTACTGTAGGATCTAGATTTAATCAGCAAAAACTACACGGCCATAGAAGATTTTAATTTAGAAATAATATAACGTTAATTAACTTAACCTAAAGACGTTGCCAAATAAATATTCAGATTATTCAAGTAGCAAGTCGTGCGAGTTGCGAGGACCGCTCGTCGAAAATAAATTTAATAAATACAATATTTACCACAAACGGAGAGAGGGGCCAAAACTAACTAATCCCTAAATAATTAAACTAGCGGTAAACATTTTTTCCACTCGGACTAACTAAATAGATAGTGGCGACAATATCCGGCGGCCATGTTGGAGTGTGTCCAACCTACCGGATGTGAAGAGTCGATTATTTAAAAACAAAACCAAATGCCAAATCTGGCAATGATAAATGTATTCGCAGTAAAATTGGTTTTTAGGTAAAATTATTTATTCTGGACGTCGTGGTGTAATTAGACAGTGTGATGTTATAAAAGCGATGTTTCTAGGTTCGATCTTCAAATGGAAATGAATTATTTGATGAGGCGTAGATCGCTGGAATTGGAATTGGTATTAAGTATTAGGTATTAAGTAGTTAATAGTATTAATTAGTAAAATCGAATTTAAGATCATCCCGTTTTATTCTTTCTTTTAGTTTGACGCTGGATCTTGCACATAGCAGGGTAGGCAAAAGAAACTTTGAAACCTAGAGTTAAGACACTCATGTAGAGTGTCAAACACTTCCGTTCCCCACTTTTCTCCAAATTTTTGATGCATTGCATATTCACATGAATTTTACTCTGCTTTTATGTCATAATTCTTTATCAAAATAGATTTTCTTTTAAATAAAATATAAAGTCCTGTTTTTTTTCTCTTTATAGTAGGGGTTGCCTGGAAGAGATCACCTGTAGTGACAGGCCGTCCTTACACCAATGCTTTTCTTTCTGTATGTTTTTCTTTTTAAGATTAAGAATGTTGGTCTAATAAAGTAATAAATAAATATTTTCTAAGCAGTAACGTGGTCACTGATCAAACTAAGTTTTAATTAAGTCAACCGAAAGTTACAAAAATATTACTCTTGTAAACGAATTAGGGCGCCAGCCATTTTTTTTTTTGGCAAAAATACAATTTCGAAAGGTTTTATTAAAAAGTCGAAAAAAAAATTTTTTTTACACGCTTGTTATTATATACTAAAACTTGAAAAGCTGTTTGGTTGAACCCGGGATATTAGGAGCTACTGGTTTAAATGCCATCCCCACCACCTGGATACGTTGCACTCCACTACTGTGAGGTTTGGTAGGAACTTCCTTTCACGCGCCACGCAATTGCGGATTAGCCTGCCTGCGACAGTGTTTCCAGGTCGATACAATATGAGTACCTTCATAAATCCTCCTTAAAGGCTGGCAACGTACCGGTACCTCGGTGTTGCACGAGATCGTGGGTGGCGGTGATCACTTACCATCAGGTGACCCGAATGATCGTTTGCCTTGTCTTTTCCATAGAATAAAAATAAAAAAAAATAATTGTGTTGGATAGTTCATTTATGCAGGGAGGCTACAGGCTCTATATGTCACGTTAACAGATTGGATGTAACCTGTACTTTCTATTGTAGTTTCCTTCATAACCCGCTCGTGGTATAATCTTTCTTATTTTTTCGCTCTTGTAACGAGACAAGGCGCGGTAGCGTGTCTTTAAAATTCAGTAGGAAGTAAGGGACGTTTCACCCTGTGCATCTTGCTTTAATGGTTATGCAAATGTGTAACTTGACCAAGAACTTGATATGATGTCTGGTTTTTGCCAATTACCTAAGTTTCAATTATGTCTAGGTTCGCCCCGAGCTGACACTTGGTTTTATAGAAAACATCTAAGATATTATTGAGGTTGAAGGGGGTTCTGTAAAACTGCAAAACAAAACTTGTCAATATTTTAATAATACCTCATTCACAGTGAGTTAGTGACAATACACCTAATTAAACGAAATGTTCTGAATACTAATTCAGTAATTTAATGCATATTTAATTAAATTAAGTATAATGCATATTTTTAAATAGGAATGTATGCAATAGTAACTGAAAAGATATATCGCTCTAATGGTGCGTCACATGATATCAATTTGAAAAAAAATAACATATGAGGCCAGTAGTGGCATAGGGGCACTAAATGTGACAGGTTGTGAGTTCGATTCCCACTCGAGAAAATTAAATATTTAATATTTCCATTTTCTTCGCTCTGGTGTCACTTTACCTGACCGAATCCGCAATGAAAGGATACACAAAACGGCAGGTACTAGCGAATACAGTATCAATGCTACTATAGGAAGGAAGTGGCCCTCGTGTTATTAGCATGCCTGGAGAGCATGTATGAAGAGGTGGATGACAGTGGATAAGGCGAAGAAGTTATGCAGATACCGTAGCATTTGTCGCTCCGTTTTTTGTCACTTTTTGGAATGTCTTTAACTTTTTGTAATTTTTATTCCTGATGTGACAAAAAGTCACATCAGGAATAAAAATTAGAGGTAGACAAAGAATTTTGTATTATTTTGTTGCTATTCTCTTACAGTCTGCCACCCTCTAAAATCTGTCGTCCTATCTACTCATTATCGTAAAAAGAAATAATATAAAAGCATATATTCAATATAACGCGATGTACTACTACGAATTTGCTCCCCAGAGTGGCAATCGAACCTCACTGCGCCAACTCAAATTTCAATGGATTCTTTTCCCTATTACCTATTTACTTCCTTGTAATATGAGATATGACGATAAAATCATTAATAAACATAAATAAATTATATACCTACCCTAAAATAAGTATAAAAAAAATAATTAACCAAATTTTTCATTAGAATCGGTTGAAAATTTTTCCAAATAAATACAACGTAGAGTATAAATTTCTTCTAATTTATACTCGAAATCATAAATAACTGGGAGCCTAATGCCTCGAGTTACTCTCGCGGGAGGAATGAAAATTAGAATTAATAATGCAAATACGTATAATGTACGCTTAAGAAATGTTGCCATAATACGAGTTTTATCCGAAAATTCATTGAGTCAAAAAGATTGACTGTCTTTTTTAAATTTAAAAGTATTATTTCACAGCTTTTATTTCTGTTCGATAATTCTAAGTAATTTCGACTTTAATTTCTAGACGAGAACGTACGGATTAGTGGTCACAGCGCTTGGAAGGTGTCTAAGAGGTGCGAATTCAAATTTCGCTACGTTCTAATTTCTATACTTTTTCTAAAACTTATACTTTTTCTCTCTAAAATAAGAAGTTTTTTAAGTCCTTATTTTAGACCTTCTTTGCGTAATGGAATAGTGATCTTTAAACGATATGGTTATCAGTTAGGTTTTCCTCGCTCTGGCAAAGTGCGATGATGGGTTCCTCCATTCAACACGCAATATCTTGAAAAATTAAAATTATATAAGTCACTTCTCAAAAACAAAAACATTAAATTGTATACAGAATTACAAACACATTTTGACAAAGTATTACAATTTGACAGCCAACGAAATGTAAGCACTCGGCACTTTATTAACCCTTCAGCCTTCATTTAAAACAGAAGATGAAATATAATAGCGCCTACGTAATGTTACTCTTATTGTTAGACGTTGCCATGACAACGGCAGATGACTTATTTAAGAGGGCAAAGTTGACTGTTTCTTTGAAATATTTCGACAAAAATTAATTCTAAATTTTGTATACGATGATGGATAAAAATATTTAATTTAATTTTTCCCAGAGCAAATTTCTTATATTATATGTAATGTTTGGGTAGTTGTGGATTCGATTGTTAATAAAATAAAGATAATATAGGAAATAGATTCTTTATTTTAACTGAAATAAAAAAAAAGAACAAGGTAAACACAGGATTTGTATAACCCACCTAAAACTTGATTAAAGTTGAGACAAAATGTTTTTCAACTATTTAGACAACCGGTGAGATGAAATTAATCTAATTATATAACCTTCTTGAGGCCGTCATGGCGGAGGGTCACAAACGTCTAAACGCGACGGTTATGGGTTCAAGTCCACTAAGAGATATTTCAAATGTATTGTTTTTATTTTTCATTCACCTATTCCAACTTACATACTTTGAAGTATCTTTCGTGAATCTAAAAAAAATCCTCCTGAGTGGAAAATGCACCCACAAGCATCACCTAAGCCGTCGACACTTCCTAACTGGGCCGAAGTAGTTAAAACCGCCATATGGCGTCA
>DWGR01000826.1:0-19120 GCA_018247715.1 Heliconius burneyi
TTCACTGAAATATATTAGCCCTTGATTCGATAGGGAGATTCTCCTCATCTTTTTCTAACAAACAATTCATATTGTATTCAGTAAAGTATAAGTTTTCTTTAATGCATGCTTCTTTAAAATATTTTTTTTTCAGCAGTATTTAAATCTCCAGTAGAGTAAATTTGCAAAGAATTACATTCTCTTAAAAATTTTTTATAAAATCATCTACATAAGATTTAAAATTATCACTTATGAAATTATTATTATTAATAGTTAATTAATTATTATTAATAATTTTTATTACAAGATTCTTTTAATTTGTAAACCAGGTTCAATTCAGCACTGATATTGTCCTCGGAAGTCTTGGAGTCGTTGGAAAATCTCATGGCAGCTTTTAATTTTTTTTCAGCCTCATCAAAATCACCTATCATTCTTAAGGCCTTTGCATTTTGAAAAAGGGCTTTCTCATTGTTCCATAGGCCATTCAATCTGTTAAGCTCATTGCATGCAGTACATGCTTTAAACGGTTGTTCTAGTTTATTATGACAAACAGCTAAATTAAGATACAATTTCTTTAGTAACTTTTCTTGTTTCATCTCTTCATCTTCATCAGCTAGCCTACAGTTATGTATCATATTTACTGCTTTATTGAATCTACATATTGCTGCTGCGTAATTATTTGTTTTAAACAATACTGTACCAGAAGAATATAACAGTTGGACTTCATGTCTTACTCTATCAAACATATTTGGCTCTGCAAAATCGATTTGGCTGCTGCAAGGAGTAAAAATTAATTAAAATGTACCCACCTCTTATAAAAATATCTAATAACAAAATCTTACCCTTCGTTTGGAGTTATGATACTCCTAATAAGTTTGATATAAAAGATACAGTCTGTTTCAGGCTTTATACGTGGGGGAATACCTAATTTTCCATACATAACTTTGTAAGATAAAAGAAAAACAGACATCTCTCCTACTAACATTGATTCTATAGCCATTTGAAGACCAGGCAACAATCCATTGTCATTTAAATTAATAACCTACAAATATTTCATTTCATAATTAGTTTTAATTATAAGTTTCTAGGTAAAAATATAAATAAGTATTAGATGAATAGAACAATAATTTTTTTAAAATATTTTTTTAGACAAAGTTAAGGTAGGGACATATTTTACCAATATTTTTGCATAATCAAAAGGTTCATTGCTATTTTCCCAAAATCCCGAGTAAGCAAATGAAACTGTAAATTTTTTATCCAATGGTAAACCTCCACCTTCTTCTAAAATTTTTTTCTTGACATGACCATTGTTATCTAAATTTGTTAACTGCTTTTGGAACTCCTCTATTGATGTTACTGGTTCTCCAATATAATCAAACTTCGTGGTGTTTTCGTTATTTTTGGGTTCGACGTGTTCTATTTGATCATAATTTTCATTTATATGAAGAATTGATCCAGTAGTAATTAGTTCCCTTAAAAGAAATTGCTTGTTATACGCGAGTATATAATATTATAGAAATTTATAAGTTTCTTAAGCTTACCTCAAATCCAAACCATTTTCTATTGCTATAGGAGGGTCATATGATACTTCTGAATTCATACTAGACAAAATTTTCTTTATCACTAATTACCTAAAATAATCGGGAAATCCACCAATAGCGACGAAAGAACCAATGGAATTAATTAGAAATTATAAGTTCTACGCTATGATTATTTCAAACTTGTTAGCAAAAGTTTACTTTCATTTCAGTTTTGACTGTTTTGTAATTGAGACGGTTACTTCGATTTTATAACAAAATGTAGCTTTTAAGCTTGCGAGTTTAGCATTTACTTAAGCAATATCACGTATATCGAAGAAAGCACAATTGGACTATGGAGAATTGGAGATAACAGAAAAAAATAATATTGGCAAATATGAAATGCAAATGACAATTGATATTGTATATTGTCAAAATGACAACGTAATTATCAGTGTCAAAAGTCAATATTTTATTACAAGTAGACTACGGTACTTATTACAGCTTATAAATAATCTCGCTAAGTATGTCACTGTATTACAAGCATTTATTTTAAGAAAATGATGATCGTTTTGTTCTACAAAAACTTCGCTTCATATTAATTTCATTAAATTTACTTTATACGTACGACATTCGAAATGTTAGTGTTATGGACATAATTTTCATTATATATTAATACTGTTAACTTACAGGTCCAGGCGATAACCACTTAGTTGACTCTGAGTACAATTTGTATTTTTTTTTCTTATCAATATAGGATAATCTACTTTCATTATTACACATATTGTCATAATAATTCTCATTAATTGTATTTTTATTTTGTAAGCTATACATAACATAATTATACATAACTAACATTTTTATCGGAAACAAGAAGATATGTTTTCTAGAGATGTTGTTTTTATTACATTGCAGTTTTTCGTGTACCAAGATATTAATTAGTTACTAAGAAAAGAAATTTGTTAATACGTGTTACAGCACCATATTTACTATTTACCATATGTCTGAGAATTCATATAGTTAACATTTTTGTTGTCTAATAAAAATATAATTTTGATTATATTATTATACAATTTTTTATATAATTTTGTTATCAAAAATATTTTGTAAACACATAATTTCTAGAGGTGAAAAAAATGAAAAGACAATTTAAAAAAATGTAGTGATATCTAATATATTCTATTACGATCTGCCTTTCTGTTTCATTGCTTGACGTAACACGGCAATGTATGACGATATAAGATCGTCCATTTTATATCCTAAGGAAGTTTCGCAAAGAATTTTTGTTCCTCGAAAGAAATTACCCATCGTCATATGAAAGAAAGTATTGCCAGACGACCAATTGGATATTTGTGAAAAAGGATACGTTACAAGCAAATCCTGAAAAATAAATATATTATACCTAGTAAATACTTTTTGATTTATAAGTAGTAAATATATTTTTTTAAATGCACACAAATAATTTTTTGTTGTATTTTTTTTCTCTCATTTTTTAAAATGTAAACTTAACTTTTACTTACTCGACTCTGTGGGTGAATTACGCTAACCCCGTTTTTATTAATACCTATAATAACCATTTCAGGATAGGAGGGATCAGAAGTTTGTTTAACTTCAAAAAATGCCGTGCCAAATGTTGGAAGTTGATATATCTTTTTTAAAAATTGTTCTTTGGCTTCCTCTTCACCCATAGCGCCATGTTTAATATACGCCGCACTTATAGACGATTTCCACTGTGAATTTGTTTGAATCCTCATCATATCCGATGGAATAAAGTCTGGCAGCATTTGTGTTATTTGTGGCAGCGCTGTTTGATCGGTGCCATAACGCGCTCTGTATGCAAGTGCGGCCAAATCAATTAAATCTTGTTTTGATGTTTTATGATATCCTCGTAAGTATTTTGGAAGTTCTTGAGGGAAATAAAATATTTGGTCTGCATTGTTGTCTCTGCCAGGAACAGTGTTGATCCAGAGTTTTTTCATGAAAAATATTTGATAATTCATTTGTAATTGATTTCCTGTGGAGGAAAACAATGTTAAATATTGAGAGTATTAAATATCAAAAGTAAATTATTAAACAATAATATTATCTATAATAAAATCTCGTTAAAGTTTTTTTTTCCTCGAAATAATAAATACTTTAAATGTTATCAGCATAGTAAGTTATCATTTAAGTATTCAATTAAAGCTAAGCACGTATTTAACAATGTGTGAAACACAAGCTTAAAATCTTACCTCCTCTTACCGGTCGCGTTTGTTTCATCCATTCTACAAGTTCGTGTATAAAATCAAAGAAATAATAGGTTTCTGGCACTGAAAAAACTTTATCAATAATTTTCACAAAAAGACTGAAACCATCGCTGTTTTTAAGATTCAACCGTCCAGTTATTTGTTCACATAGTTCTCTAGCTTTGGTGGCAGAGTCAACCTCGAAGGCTTCGTCGGTATCGTCAGGGAAATAAACTTTATGGTATATCTGCATACTTCTGTGCTGAATTGCTTCAACTTCAACGACGTATGGCGCATACATTCTTTGCCCACCTCTTTGTATTTTGAAAAATCGTTTCAAGCAATCTTTTGCTATAGGATGTGGCCGAGTTTTCAAGAACTCTACCACTTCTTTCATTAAAACCTGGCCACAGGTGAATATTCCTGTAGCGAGCCACATTAGTTCCCAACCCCTTTCTTCACTGAGTTGTATTCTATTATTTGTCAATTGTTTCATAATTTGACAGTATACTTCGTCTTTTAATATAGGTTCTGTTAAGGCTGCCCTAAATATTTCATCTGTATATTCTGTAGATGATCTCGCTTTTGGAGTAGGCATGTCTCCCATATACTTAAGGATACTAAAGAATGACGCAACTGCTGCTTTGGATAACTTTTCATCATTTAATATTTTTTTCAATAATGGTTGACGTATTGGATCTCGAGAGTGAACCCATAAGTCCCCTGCAACAGTTCTTTTCGCCGTAGTCAGAGTTGATTGTCTTGAAACAGTAGTATTTATATCAAAGTTTTCTCTAAAATATTCCTTTGCAAACTTTTCTAAGGTGTGCATTCGTTTTCTTTGTATTGTATTATATTTTGAAAGCACTTTTTTGTCTGTATTAACATTTCCTTTTTTGAAAACTTCTAATGTGGTAGACGAAGGCAAAATTAGAGTCGGTAGAATATACACTTGTTCAGTTGGGAATAGGCCTTCTTGTCCATTGCATTCTCCATGTCCCCAGGTGGCGTTCATTAAAGTTTCTCCAGTTGAGTCTTGTAGTAAAGTGATGAGTTCACCTTTCTTGTACTGCAAAAATGAGGCCGCATCGCTATAACCTTGCGAATCACTTTGGGTTATTACGTAGATAGAGCGTCTCTTCAAGCCATCTATAAGATATATAACAAGCGAACTAATTTCACTCGCATCCACGCTTTGAAACACAAACTCCTCCTGCTGTATCGTCCTAATCGTAATTCGGCCGACTTTATCAAATTCATCATTATCATCATACGCAACATAAGTAACTTCAGCGTATGATATCTCTAAGAGAATATGTTCTGATTGATCCACTATATAAATGCCGGTCCAATTAACGGCTATAATAATAAGGTCTTTGTTAATCGTATCACCCTTCAGTTTTATTGCTTCAAAGAATCTTGAAAACAACATCGGCCACTTAATTTTGGCAAAAATAACTATGTCCTCTTTACAACGTAGAGGATCGACTGACGTTTGAATACTGGGCGACGATTCAAACGCCTTTGTCACGAGATGTTCCCATTTAGTTAAAGCTACATCATTGGATTGAATAAATTGATTTGGTATATAATTCACTATTACCTTTCGTAATACATTAGGGTCTATACGCGGTCCATACTCTATGTAGTGTTGTTGTGCTGCAATTATGGCGAGGTCTTTTTCGGAATTACAGCGATATTCACCAAATTTAACCCCTTTAACGACTTGATGGTATATAAGATTAGTAGCAATTGGGTCGTCGGCTGGATTATGCCAAGGGGTGAAAACTTCTTTCCTGTAGAATAATCTCCAAGGGGCATTCTTTTCGGGAGTTCCTTGTTCCCGAGCAAACTGTTCGCACTGCGATATTGCGTCCATTATGTGTTCTCCCTCACTTCCAAGCGAAAGAACTTTGTCGTATAAAGTAATATAAAGCGAAAATCCAAATGTGTCCACCAACCCTACATTCTCAGCTATTTGCTGACAAATTTCTTCTGCCGTGGTCGCCGAATCAGATTGAACTGTTTTCAAGCTCTCGTCCATTAAAGTAACTGTTAAAAGAATTGGTTTTTTCGTTTTCGTGGCTTGTAATTCAAGCCAACTTGGTGGTTGTGTACGTGGACCATTTTTAAATGTCCTTATTAGGCGTCCTTCGCAATATGGAGCATAGCCAGGCGGGCCTTGTCGTATAAAAGAGCGTAAGTATTTAAGAAGACGCTCGGAAGGCGGGAAACAACCGACGCAAAGGGATAACAAAATCCAGCCTCGGGCAAATGACGCTTTTGATGGATTATTTGTTAGTTGCTTGCATAACTGAGCAAAAATTTCGTCTCTGTAGAGAACAAAAACAACAAATTTGTAATTATATGAAGTATATTTTGATTCTAATTATTTAAAAAATATATTTTAAGGACATTATGCACTGAAAATTGTACAAATAAACAATTCACTTCCATATGAGATTAGTATACACGACTAAAATAACACTAAATACATGCTGAAGACATTGAGTGTTGAGTGGCAGAACTCAACACTGCGGTTTCCCTCATAACCAGGACGAGGTAATGAAAATATTAAATATTTCATTTCCTAGAATGTGAATCGAACACACAACCTGTCGCGCTTACACATGCACGCTCGTGCCCCAGCGCCACGACTGTATAGCGAATTATAATAAGCAATATTTAGTCATATTGAAATGTTGTTGCATGTACCTTAATTCTTTTCTAATAATGCCATGTCCAATAATAAAATGAAGCTTCTCCAAGTTAGAGCTTCGGCGGGAATTCAACCAGTTACTATACATTTCATTAGTCACTTCATCATTTACCAAGTTCTTTAAAAGATTTTCGTTCAATTTACTTTGTCTTTTTAATGTTCGCTGAAGCATTTTGCTCTTCCCTTGCCCGTGTTCTTGTATCATAAGTTCCTAAGACATAAATTAAATGAAATTAGCTGTAGATTGGTGTGCAGATATGATTTTGGGTTTTTTTATTATTTTTGGTTATTCCTATACCCGAATATTGCGATATATGCCCGAATGAACGGGCGGCGACGACTCGTCGACCTTACTTTATTATTAATAACGTAACACTTAATTTGATTGATGTGCAATTTTTTTTAACTCATAATAATGGACTTCATTTCTATTGGGTAATTTAATTATTAATAAACACACACTTAAAATACTAACTTCAAACTCTTTGCTCTTTTGGAAAGCGCGCCCCACTGTATCATATAATTTACTCATGACAGGGACGTTATCATTCTTATCATCCACGTATTTGGGTTCCGCCAAGTCTCCCATAAATCTTAATATAGTTATCCATATAGCTTGAGATGCTATTTTATCAATTGGTGACGGTAGATCTAAAAGGGAGTGTTTCAAAGGTTTTCTTGAATACTGATGGCTTGTGTTCCCAACAAAGTATGTTGCAGCAAATTTTTTGAAATTGAACTCGTCAAATTGTTCCTCTTCTTCTTCTTGGGGTAGTGGAATAACGCTTGATAACGCTGGCTTTACGGTTGATGTCTGTAAATAGATAAATATGTATTGCAGTTTTCATACTACACCCTGGATTAATATAGACGATACTTTTATTACTAATATATTTTTTAAATCAGACGAAGCAGCATCACTCAGAGACGCCATAAAATAGCAAATAATCACGATATTTGTGTAGATTTACACCCGGTACTATTAAATATTTTAATTTTTCCCATCTAGAAAGATTAACTCGCAATGTCTCGAATTGGTGCGGAAAGTAGGGAACGAAGCGTCTTGATAATAAGTATTGTAAAAATACAGAACAACGTGAAAGTGATAAAAAACAATAAGAGCGTAATATAAAGACCATAGTTACCATTCCAAAACCTGTTCCTCTTACTGTTCCTGCTGGAGTTGCCGTGTCTTTTAAGAAGCCGAATACGTCATCAACATATCTGTCGTCAATAATCGTTGTATTTTGTACATCACTCTCAGGGACTACTTCCTTGGCTATCCAAATAGAATTCATCAGTTCCCCATATTTCTTTTCGTAATCATCTTCAGCTTTTTTAACATCTGAAATTCCTTTCTTATCACTTTTCAATTGCTCTAACTTAGCTTTCATAATCTGACCCTTCTCTTTGATTAATTTTCTTATCAGATAACCCCTGCAATATGCTTGAAAGTTTCTGAAAAATCCTCTCAAGTTAACAAAAGTCTTTCTTAATTCCCTTGACTTGATAACGGCTTGCAATCTCAGATATCCTCGTCTCATACGCAAGAATTTACTTCTAAAGCCGCGTGCTCGGAAATGTTTCTGTATTATAATAGCAGTTGCTCTCAACTTCAAGTATCTTTTCCGGTAAATAAATCGCCTAGCGTTGGCTTGCACCCGTATAACTGCAGTAATAAGTATTTTATGACGTAATTCTTCTAATAGGGCATCATGATGATCTTTAAGGAACACTTTAGTGTGACCCAATCTGTAATCGTCGTCGTTTAATACTTCGCTACATATTCTTTTAGTTGCTGCTTTGCAATCAGTTTTTTCTGGTAATGGTATGCCGGGGACGACCAGCCGGTAACGGTGTATGAATTCTGAATAAGTATAGCGTATTGGATAACCAGCCTGTCTTATTTTAGCAGTTTCCATTAGCCCTGCATATCGAAGTTGTCGAACGCATAATGCTCGGTCGAAAACCTGAAATAAGAATACAAATGTTATTATGCAAAATTAAAATTGTAATATATAAATTGTATTTATAATAAACCTTTGGTTTAAAAATTTGCTCAATCTATTCGAATAAATAATGTAAAATTTCGATATAGTAAATATTATTTTTCACTGCTAACGAAGTAACAATAAAAATCAAAAACAGAATTGAATATAATAGCATAGGTAGGATACCTATTAAATTTTGTTTATAGCGTTTGACTGCAAAGTAATGGTTGTGGGTTCGATTCCCACTAAGAGGGATGAATTATTTCCATTTCTACTTTCGGGCACACAAAGTAAGTCGGCTTTCCAAATTTGGGCGGAAAACGGAGAACCAAGTGCCAATGCATTAACTTCTCTCTGCCTACTTTGTTATATTATGAATACTTAAAGGGTGAACAATAATATATATACGAGTACAACTTACTCTAGGCTTTTTGTGTTCATTGGGTTTTATACATCTCACAAAGAAAGGATGACAAGCATGTAAAGTTTTCATAAGTGAGTCTAAGGAGGTCTTGAATTGGTGACTTAACGACAACACTTTTCTGCTTGCGCTCTGTTGCGGCGGAGTCTCCAATGCAAATAAAGATTTTAAAAACGAATTATTAGATTCAAGTATCATTTCTTTTATGTCTGCCGTTAACATGTCTCTGTTTTTGTCTAGGAAGCCTGTAAAAAATATAATAAACTTTAAATTTAATTTATAGTTGTTTCATGATCATAATGAACTTAGTATTGAAAAATAGTAGTAGTAGTGAAACTTTGTTAAAAAAAGGACCTTTAACGTCGTACTGCACATCTCCAGCAAAATGTCTAACACCAAACTTATGTTCATGCGTGGATTTCGGAGCGATGTAGCAGCTCTTGCTGTTGTGATTACTGTTCAATTTAGAAAGCAATGTGAGGTCCGTCCCTTTGGGGAATCTAGACTCCTCGTCGATGAGGGAAAGTAAATTCATAGGTTTCTGGCCAATCAAGTCCAAGTTCTCTTGATTATCTACATAATTGATATTCGACCATACTATGCCTTCCTTGGCATATTGTTCTTGTTCGAGCTTGAAAATGTGTTTTACAAAAAACTGTTGTAAATTTTCATTAGCATAGTTGATGCATAACTGCTCAAAACTGTTAAAATCGAAGTTTTCAAAACCAAATATGTCAAGAATACCTACAGAGCCACTAGTGAGTGGTCGATCTTTGTGTAAAGTTTTATTTATCATTTCCACTATGAATTCAAATATGTGTCCATAAATAGCTTTGACAAGTGCGTCTCGACTTTCAATAGCTGAAGCCGCCGATATTGGCGAAACCACTCTGTCTCCTTGAACCAATAAAGTTTTTCGCGTTAACGCTTCACAAAGTCTTGCTTTGCTAACGCCTAATAGATTAGCAATTCTATTTGCATTAACTGTATCAGACACTTCCGATGTATCTATATTATTCACGTTCAACGATTTGAACTTTAGATTCCCTAAATGCAAGATTGAAGCTAAAAGTGTAAATATGCCCCAAACATCGTTATCAGAAAAATTAAGAACTTTAAATGCTGATCTTATGTCCGAAAATTCTATAGCATCATTACGACCATCACACGTGAGCATGTTGCCAGAATTTAAATATTCAAAGTCAGCTGGACGTCCTAGTTCTAAACGTTTTTTCTCATCAGCAGACAATCCTGTTACCAACGAATAAAATATATGGTAGTTTCTTTCGCCTTTATTTTGTAGCACTATACGAGATTTTTCTAACAAATACTGATCGATATTCCCGCCTTCTATAACTCCTTTTTTACTAAAATATATATTTATATATTTTCCAAAACGTGACGAATTGTCATTTTTAACAGTTTTTGCGTTTCCGAAAGCTTCTAGAATCGGACTTGTTTCTTGTATTTGTTGCTCTATCCAAGAATGTTTCCCACTGGCAGCTGCTAGGTATTGGAGTAATAATTTTGTGCTTTCTGTTTTACCTGCACCACTCTCCCCACTGCAATGTGAAATTTTCTTTATTTTATATTTAAAAGCTTTATACTTAAATTTTTTATGTAGGTATATATACATTTAAATAATCGAAATTGTATTTCTCCTAAAATTTTTAAGTATATTTCGAGAACATCAATTATTATAGAATTTATCAATTATAGGTATCTTTATATCAACTGGATGTTTGGATAATAAATATAATCAAGCGTGCAATACATAGATAATATGAACCTTATTACAATGCACTGATTAGTCGAGGTGTCCAGTAATTCTCGGTAGGAGTCATTTCCAATAGCAAATATGTGCGGCGGTATATCACCAATATTGCTATCTTGATAAAAATGTATTTGATCCATTGTGTATATTGGCAGTATTTCGTATGGATTTATTGCTATTAACATGGAGCCGGTGTATGTCTGAAATAATATTAAATCGTAACTTTTTATAGCTTCACACTATGTCACGCTCGTGCATGTAGCAACGTAGGCAGATGGAACCTAAGGTTAAGATGCTTCCCTTTCTACTTTCTGCCGAATTCTCAACGCCGCCTTTCCACCACAGCGAAGGAATGAAAATATTATATTTTATTTTTTCTCCAGTGATAATCGAACCCAAACCTGTAGAGTTTTCAGTCACGCGCTTTTGCCCACTGTATAAGTCAGTGCGAAGCTCCATTATTTATTTCATTTATTTTCTTTTTTTATAATTTTTTTTAAAGTATTTTTAATTCGAAAATTTAAGTGGTATTTATAAATCAGACAGTCGTGGAGCAATGACAGTAGATGCAATTCGTTGTGGGTTCGATGCCACTCAGGGAAATGAAATTATAAAATTAAATAAGTCAAAAAAAGCTGGAATATATTAGTTTATAAATATATCTCTATCTTTATATATATCTTATGTTGCCTATAAGACCATTTCATAGTAAATTAATAAATAAAAGGTTGCAGTGGGTTCAAATCTCACATCAAGTGAACATATTCCCTGTCAATAATACATATATTAGCCCACCTATATAATTCTATAAATACTTCAGTCAACACTATCTCTATATCTCATATATCCCAGACAAAAGGATGCAATACAAAAAATATTCAAATATTTTAATTTAATAAGTTTCACCATTTTCGGACTATTGGTATTCAAAATAACAAAATAACTAAACTTCTTACATATATAAGCTGTTGGTTGTATCTTATATGTAAATTCCTTAGTATTGTGTACTCCTGGAGTTCCCCCAATGTGATCATGTCCTCGACACTCGTAATGGAGGTTGCATGTAGCGGTTTAATAACATTGGTAACATCTGTAGAAAACACCTCCCCATTGTCATCTTTGACTTGTATTCTTCCTCCAGAACTATTTAAAATCTTAACTGCGATTGGCACCTCAAATTCTGTTTTCTTTTCTGGTTGCAACCACACATATTCCTAAAAACCATTGAAAATTGGCAATGTCAGCTGTCCCAAAGAATTTACAGATATCCTTAAGCATATTACTTACTGATATTTGTATGCGGTCAGCCATTTTGAATCAATCCTTGAGATTCTACTTAATCACTAAAACATTTCTGAATTTACATCACTGTCACAATATTCAATGAGAACTGCCATATTATGCTGTATTTTATCAATGTTCTACATTATTTATCATTATTGTACAGATAAATCAATCTTATCATGAATATTTAAAGATAGCATGTATGACTACATCATTAGACCTTTAATACTAGCTACTTCAATAGATTTGTTTTATAAATTCTATCTACATACAGTAATAATAAAATCACTTAATCTTGTCAGGAACACTTACTTCATTCTTAAAACAATCAAACAACAATATAAATTAGTAAATACAATTTATTATAATAATTCATCATTAAAAACATGTTAACCTATTGATGATTCCAAATTACTTTTTCTTTTCATCTTTCTCTTTTTTTTCTTTTGTTTTTTCATCTGATTTTTTATCTTCCTTCTCATCTTTTTTTTCCTTCTTATCTTTGCTGTCATCCTTCTTACCTTCTTCAGCATCTCTGTTTGTAATTTTGTTATTGATAAGATTGTGCAATGCTATGATTGACCTCACTAGGGCTGCTAAATATACTACTAGAGACTGATCATTAGTCTTTATATAGAGATTATCAACAAAATTGTCACTAGTAATATCTGGTAACAGATTAAATATATCCTGAAGCTGGTATATTATTTGGTGATTCATTGGTAATGAACCCTGGCCTACTTGAACAAGGTAATCTCTTATTTCACTTAATTGTGAGTGGAGACCTCTAAGGCCGAGCAGCTGATTGGTGATACGTTGGGAGAGGCTGCCTACAGTTGTATCTTTAATATCTCTAAGAAGATGTTCTACACCAACTTCCTCAGCTTCTTCAGCCCCAATTTCACTAGGTACATGTTCAAATGTTCTAGTAGTTGGACTACCATCATCATGCACTTCCTCCACTGCTTGGTAAGCCTCTGTAGGTAAGCCCAAGTCTTTGGGCTTTGCATCTATTATAACAAGTACTGAATTTGGACAATATCGTCGAATCAATTCATTAATAGCAACATCATTTTGATGTAGTTTAGGCCCTGTGTGATACCAGCCCACTACTTTTTCTCTGGCATTAACTTTTTTAAACATTCCATACATGTTTTCCAAATAATCATGATCTAAGAACCAAACTGATTTATCTTTATCATCTTCATCGAAGGGTACTGAAATTAAAATACATTTATCAGAAAAAGTTATATAACCTTTAAGTATTATGCTGTGGTACTATTAATGAGTATCTAATTTTAATAAGATTTTACCTGTAGTGGCAGTTAATTAGAAATAACTAATGGTGAGTATGTAACATTTGAAACAATTAAAATAATGTGATGCCTTCGATAAATAAAAAGAACTTTTAGAAATTTTTGAATGTAAAAGTTATTTGTATCTAGGATAGTAGTTCCTAAGATAGTGCATAAAAATCTCTCTAAATTATCAGCTAAGAAAAAACCTTCTACACTAACGACATACGTTACTAACTATAATATATGTACTAAGTTATTTCTCATACCTGCAAAGCTATTTGAGACGTCTAATACACCCTTAGCTCTCCAACATCCTAAAAGAACTCCCACGACTCTCTTTTGGTTTCCTATTTTACCCATTCTATTAAAATGGTCTACAACACTCAGTAACACCAGTGGGTGAACAACCACTTTGGTTGTTACTACTTCTTGACCAGGCATTTTCTAATATGTTGTTAGCGTATTTGGAGTATTAAACAAATAAAGAAAAAATCTAATCATGAACTATATAAAGGTACCAGATTTCTAACGCTAAATAATCACTAACTTAATTTTCTTTACAACAATACAAAAATCGCCGATCACCAAGCAGTCCACAGAATATAAATTACAATTAAACTTAAATAGCAAAATTTGACAGTCATCATACAAAAAACATAATTTAGTCTATGATATATTTTGATTGATGCCGATAATTGTAGCTTGAGAATTTTAAACTAGCAGTTTATTGTAATGTTTTTATTGCTGCAAATAAAACAATGATTGTTTGATCTGTAACGTGGTTTATTTGTATGCTTTTCAATATTATTACCGTATTACAAGTTACAACTAATAGATGATCATGGGCCCCAGGAGCACATAATGTAACTGTAAACGCGACAGGTTGTGGGTTCAATTGCTGCTCGGGGAAATGAAAATACTGTGACAAAAACCGAATTTCTAGAAATCTACAATAATTTTGATCAATATCAAAAAACCAGCCAAGCACACACAATATTATTGACAATACATACTTTATTGGCAATATTATGGTACGTGTTAGGCCAGGCATAGATATCAGCATAGTTGTATAGAGTATAAATTATAATATGTTTTTTGAAGTATAGACTCTATAGTAACGTTGGGCGTTATAACAAACAGCAGATAATATAATTCATTATAAATTTCTTATCGTTATTTATTTTCAACACTGACTGTTATTTATAATATTCATTATCTGCTATGTAAATGGCGTGTGGCGCCTCGGTGCGGTAATGTTCGGAAATATTTGGTCAAATAGAATAATGACGGCGAACATCACATCATACATCCTCGCAGAATTATTATTTTTATTTATCGTATATAATCTTTAAATCATATTTGTGCGAGGTCAAATATTACTTACATTAAAATATAGTGAATAACGAAAATTATTGTATTTTGTTTGATAATAGTCTGAACTTCGTTCATTTTGTCATTGTATTATATTTAAGTTGAAAATAATACTAAAAGTTGTATCATTATTTTAATATAGTATAATATATATTACAATAGTTTAAAATAACAGTTAAAATATTACAACGAATAATTATAAAAATATAACAGTAACGCCCAACACTGTTCTATAGAGTAAATGTCTTTTGGTTACATGGATGTCAGTAGTCACTTGTCAATATGTCAACATTAATATTATTAAGTTTTGTAAGTTATTCAAATTGAAAATTTGAAAAAAAATATATAAGAAATACGAAAAGGGAATATAAATCAAAATAAAAAATGTCTCAACGAACGCTTACGTTTGTGACTGGAAACATAAAAAAATTAGAGGAAGTAAGGGCTATCTTGGGGAATAGTTTTCCCTTAGAGGTTGTTAATTATAAATTAGATCTACCAGAGTTGCAAGGTGAAATAGATGAAGTATCTATAAAAAAATGCCAAGAGGCAGCTCGTGAATTAAAGAGGCCCGTTTTTATCGAAGATACTAGCCTGTGTTTCAATGCACTAAATGGTTTACCAGGACCTTATATTAAATGGTTTTTAGAAAAAATAAAACCTGAAGGATTGCATAATCTTTTAACAGGATGGGAAGATAAATCTGCTGAAGCTGTTTGTACATTTGCTTATAGTTCAGGTGTAAATAGTGAAGTAGTAATTTTTCAAGGAATAACCAAAGGTACAATAGTATCTCCAAGAGGTTCCAGAGATTTTGGATGGGATTGTGTCTTTCAACCCATAGGGTATGATAAAACCTATGGAGAATTACAAAAAGAAGAAAAAAATAAAATTTCTCATAGATATAAAGCATTAGATAAATTAAGAAATTATTTTATAGAGAATAATTCATAATTATAAGTAATATAGGCATAAGAAAAATATTTAATGTTTTCTAATTATTATGTTTGTAAGTGTTAAATTAAAACAATTTATTTTTCATATTTTTTTATTTACTTGCAATCAATAAACTGAACATAATCATTAAAACATAACTGTTGTAATGTAAAGCTATTTCACAATTAAATGATGCTAAAATTTCAGGTGCAACATATGGTTCTAAATTTGATTTATTGTAATTTTTATAATACCATTCATGATTGTCAATGTGTCTTTGTTTATTACTTCCAGAGCTTTCGATTTCTGAAAATCTTGTTTTAGCTTCACGATTAATAACTGGAGAATAATTATGGTGAAGATCATAATGTTCAGCATGAGGCATGTTAACTTTTGTAATAGTTGCTGTTCTACTGCTATTTTTAATATCAATATCAGAGCTTGGTAATAGTATTGCAGATAGAGCTGTGGGTCTGCTTTCAACATTTTTGGTTGTTGGTGTGAGAGTAGAGGTAAAAGTTAGAGGTGTTGAATTATTTATCCCTGGCCACCCCTGAATACTAATATCATCAGCTATGTCCGTAGTGATGATACCTTCTTTTTCAGTTGTAAAGCTAATAGTTATGTTTGTTTCCATAAGATTATATTTACTTAATTTTAGGGGATCCATATTTTTTTCTTCAATATTTTTCGTTTTATTATACATAACTTGGGCCCCGTTATCATTTCTGTTGTATGCTTCTAGTTGATGCATTTCAGTCTTTATTTTTTTATGAGTCACAGTGTTATTAGCTTTTATTGTAATTGGGGAAGTATTTTCAATATTTGAAATACTTTGAGTTTCTCTCTGAGAATTAAAATTTTCTTTAACAGGATCATTACCTTTTTCTGTATAAACTCCAATTGTTGGACCTGGCATAGGCATGAAGCCATCAGATGTAGTTGGTAGCATTGGTGAAAATCCACCAGTCTCGAATCTAGGTGGTTCTGTAACTTGATATTTTTTTGTATGGGGCTGGTTATTCTTATTTTCGGTCCAGTCTATTTTACGCCCTGTGTTCAATAATTTTCCCATGTCTATTGAAGGGAGAGGTACACCAAAAAATGTAAAGCCACTACTTGGAATGGGGACTTTTAAAGCAACTCCAGTTTTTTTTGTTGTGTTTTTCATGGCAGCATAAAGAGTGGGTGTATTACCCAAATTATTGTTAAGAATCTTATTAGTGTGATTGAATTCATTATTTATATGTTCCATAAAAGTTTCGTTATAAGGATAATCCACATACTCATCATAGAAATACTCGGACTCTTCAGGTGAAGGGCGACTATTTAATTTATTTTCTTGGTAATTATTTTTCATGTGTGTCTCATAGTCTTTTATCTTGTCTAAGGTAGAATAAACTTGTGACGTTGCTAAATTTGGTAAAAGTGCTTCATTTTCGAAATTCGGACACGATTTAAAATCTGGATCAATAATCGGCATTTTGGTGCAGTCATGTTTCGAGAAGGGCATTCCTTTAACATAGGTTCCATCAGCACATTTTGGGCCAATGGAATTGGACTCGGATAGCCATGATTTAAGCCAAATAATAGCACAGTTGCAGATTAACGGATTACCTGTAAAATATTATAAATCATTACAACCAATTAAATCATCTTACACATCGTTCGTTCAAAGAATATAAAAATGTCTTACCGTCTACATCTAAAATAGCAATGTTATTTCTTAATTTTGCGAAGTTATTTTCGTATACAGATGTTAGTCTATTATGTCGTAGGGACAAAATTTTTAACCTGGGCATATTGTCAAAAGATTGACTATTAATAACGCATATATGATTGTTATCCAGATTCAGTTCCACTAGCCATTCCATAAACTGGAATGATTCTTTCGTAATCCTTGTTATCCTATTGAAACTTAAATCAAGAACTTCCAGGGAGACAAGTTGTTTTATGCCAATATTTTCCAAATTACTTAACTGATTGTTGCTCAAATTCAAATATTGCACCAGTGGTATGTTTTCAAAGGCTCGCAACGCTATAAATTGCAGTCTATTTCCTTGCATTTCAATAATGCGCAACTTGGGCAAATTTGAAAATGCGCGATCTGGAATATCTATTATATGATTTCTGCTTAAATATATAGATATCAGCTTGGGGAGATTAGCTATAGCCATTGGGTGAATTATTTCTAATTGATTATTATCTAGGTCTATAGTCTCTAAATTGTTTAAATCCCTGAAGCTACCCGATCGTAGCTCTATAATTTTATTACTTTGCATTTTGAAGTTATTTAATGTTTGTATATTGTTTATACTATTACCGTCGAAAATCTTTATATAGTTGTGGCTTGCGTCTAATATTCTCAATTTCGATAGCATATTTAATGTGTTTGGTAATTCGTGTAGAATATTTGAAGAGATGTTCAAAGTTTCTACATTGAGACGTCGGTTCACTATATTTGGTGCGATATTTTTCAATTTATTTTTACTAAAATCGAGTTCTAATAAGACTTCATTATTCTGGATTGTCATAAAGTCAAAATTCTCAATATTATTTCCGTGAACATTAACTTGTTTTAATTGAGAAAGCTTACTAAAACTTTTTGGGTGAATATTTAATATTTGACTGTCACTTATATCTAATATCTCTAGATGTTCTAAATCGCTAAAAGTCGTCGCCTCAACTTGTCTAAGGCCATTTCGTTTCATATAAAATCTGCGTAAATTATGTAACGTTTTCAAACCCCCGAAGGGTATTTTCTGTATTCCATTATTAGATAAATCCAGAGTGCGTAGAGATGGTAAGTCCAAGTCTGGAGATGGGGGCAATGGCAACGTTGTTATTTGATTTCTTCTTAAACATAGTTGCTCTAAGCCCCTCGGTAAACCTGGTAAAAACTCTACTAATCGATTGGAACTAGCATCTAATTCGTATAGGTTTGGCAAATTACGGAAAGTCGCTGGATGAATCGATATCAAAGAGTTGCCTGATATGTTCACATATTCTAATAAAGGAGTTTCCATAAAAGTCAATGGATCTATTATTGTCAATTCGTTGTTACTTAAATCCACTCTTCTTAAGGCTGGAAGATTGTACAATAATTTTGGTTGTAATCTTTGAAAATAATTGTTCGACAAATCTAACCCTTTAAGAGAAGGCAAATTCCAAAATGGACCTTCATTAAAATCGTTTAAGGAATTGTTACTTAAATGTAATTCTCGTAACGCGGGCATAGCAATGAAAGCATCCGCATCAATAAATTTTATAGTATTTTTATTTAAGTGTAATCGTTCTAGGCTTGGATGGCCTCTTAAAGCGCCTCTTGGAATTTCTTGAAGTAAGTTATCACTCATATCTAAATATCTTAATCGGGGCAATGCATCGAGCAATGATATAAATTCTGATATATGCATTATTTTATTACCAATAAGAGATAGTTCCTCCACACCGCTTCCAGATTGTTGTAGGAATGATTCAGGATGAATTTTGACTATATCGTTAAAGTTCAAGTCTATTATTCTTAATTTTGGTACTCTGTGAAACGCTCCGTAATGTATTATATTTATATTGTTATTTGATAAATACAAGATTTCTAACATCGG
>DWGR01000827.1:0-19114 GCA_018247715.1 Heliconius burneyi
AAATTCAGGATAATATTCGTAAAATTCCATTGATAATGTCAATTTTAACTTAATTTTTGTTTGTATAAAGTTTATCATTGGTGTTATTGGTATGGTGTACTGTACTATCTGTTTTTTAATAATAAATAAATTAAAATACTAACAATTTAAAATGCCACTTTTATTTACATCTATATTTTACAATTAAAATAGTGTTGAGATCTCTTTCTTGATATTACTGAATAAAAAATAGAACAGTGAAAATATTTTAGCGATTGCTATATAGTTTTATTTTAAAAGAGGATAATAATAAAATATATTTTCAAAATTTACGCCGTCAGTATTTTTCAAAATATATTTTATTTTGTAATTTTAATATTAATCTGTTATTTTTTAATTTCAAGCCGTATCCTGCACGAGTCTGCTAGAGTAGGCAGAGGGAAGTGGGAAACTAATTTTAAGATCCGTACCCATTTAAACACTCCTGTTCTCACCTTCATGGACTTCAACGTCGCTATTTGCCTTATTACCAGAGCGAGGAAATTAAAATATTAAATATTCCCCCGAGTGGATATCGAACCCATTACAGTCGCAGACGGGTGCCCCTGCTGGTGCAGGAGGACGGCCTCTCAAACTGATATTTTTTAAATGATCAAGAATAATTTAGAGAGGAAAATAATTAACAAACAACATATATTAATAAAGAAACATAAATTACGAACAAGTACCACTCCTTAATGTAAGCTAAAACATTTTGTTATAATTTATGCGACCCTTTATAAACCCTAAATTTCCTAAGCGTACCTCGTCAACATCATGTTTATTTTGAAGCAACATAGTTTCCACCATATTTCATTAAGGTTCTTTAACTTGCTCGCTTGTTTAACAAAATCAAAGCTGTCGTGTCATAGAGTAATAGTAAACGTGATGATTGTGGATTCGATTATCATTAAGAAAGTGGGTAGTCGAGTATTTTAACACTAGGCTCCCTACCCATTCGTAGCATGTACAAAAAAAAACAATATTTCGTGTGTTTTTCTGTAATTAAATATAATAAAACCAATACTACACCATACCATTTTCGACAAAGGCGCGTAACGTAAATGATCGTAAAAATCTACCGGGATCTTAAAGATTGTGCCCAATCGAATGGACTAATGAATCACAATCAATTAATTTTGCCATAAAGAGATAGACTTATATCAAAATAAGAAAAGATATGAATAATATAATAAAATTTCATTGTATAAGGCTTACATACGTAAACCATGTTATCTCTAATTAAATACGTGGCTACCAAACTTGCCTTACATGATGCCTTATGATGATTACATTTACTAGACTTGTCCTATGTATTTGCGCTTATCTAATTATAAAGGCACAAGGACGGCGGCTCCTGTGGGGATCTTTATGGAAATATACGTTTTACCTAGTTTATTTTGCTTGCGAGATAAAATGTTTTCTTAATGCATGTGTTATATATTTACATATGGAAATAATGGATGTCTATAAAATACCATCTTTTTATAGTAATGATTATAAAATATGTTGTACTTGACTGCAAGGTATTAATAACGAAAGGCCTGTGGCAATTTTTAAGGTTGCCATCTTATTACTTTTTCTTTAGCTTCACGCTGTATCCCGCTCCCCAATTTCCACTCTTAACCAGGGCGAAGAAATGAAAATATTAAATATTTCACTATCTAGAGCGGTAATCGAATCCACAACCGGTCGCGTTTACAGTAACACGCTTCGCTCGCGCCGCGATTGGCCTTATCATTTTATGATCCTGTACAAACTATTTGTATTAACATTTCACGTTTTAATATAACCGAAAGGACTACATTTCATTGCAACATTTAAAAGGACTAACTAAAATTCAAATGATAAATAAGCGAGAAGCCACGATATTTCATTCACTCCCGTATTTTGTAGGGAAGTTTGGTAAAACTAAATGTACTGTGTTTGACGCTTTAAATCTACCTTTCTCGAAAACTTTCGTAATTAACAGCGTCCGACGGAATATTTTCAACCTTGTGTTCCGGCTAGTCCTTCTATGCTATCTATTTATATTTGAAAATAATACACAAAATAGTACAACTATTCAGTCTTGTTTGGAATGCTAAACATATTTTAAAAGCAAATATTTTAATAAAGTTAATATTCCCTTGACTTTTGATATAAATTAAACGTCTATAGAGTTTAATTATATGAATGAAGAGACAATTTATTTACTGTATGCAAATATTTAAATCTAAAGTTTTAAGTTCGCTAGGAAGCCATAAGTTCATATGTGTCGTTTAATTTAAATTTTAAATTCAGTGAGAATAAATTCTAAAACCGAGATAAATTTCATGGGTGCACCATACATTTATCTCAAATGTGAGTTGAAAGCCTGCATTAGCATATGCAAACACACATTCGCCTTGCTCCAATGCCTCGACTGTGCCATCGTTCCGCTATAACTGATTTTGCAAACCTTTTTGTATTATTATGTATTAATTTGGATTAGTAAGTACACTTTTGCGCGGTGTTGAGTTCCGCCACTCAACTAGCAATGTCTATTAAATTCGGCGAAATGGGGAATGGAGTGTCTCAACAGTAGGGTCCCTCTGCCCACCTAGCTGTATGCAGCGTGAAGCTGAAAAAAAAATACGAAACATTGTTTGAAATATAACTACTTACGCTACTGTGCTGAATAATGACACCTACGAGTAAAATGACGAAATCATGTCATCAACCCGAACCAATCAACTAGAACACTACTCGATGTCATTTCCAGTTAACATTCCTATATTTAGCACCTAAACTAGACGTTTGGAGAATTAGACTCAATTCACGCTAATTTATGTTGTTAGAGCACTCTTCATAATTAGGGAGCTATGCTAGAACGTTTGTACGTACACGTGATCACTGTATTACTTAGTAGGACTTATACAAGAGGCCGTCGTGGCGCAGACGGGCATAGCTAACTGTAAACGTGATGGTTGTCTGTTCGATCCCCAGTAGTGATATATTGCACTTAATTTTTTTTCATTTCTGCGCTTTGGTGCACCCAACCCACAATGTCACAACTAAAATAATAAAAAAAATATAGGAATTGAGTGCTATTTGAAAAATGTACAAAAGTAAAAGTTGAAATAAACAATCTTAATCTCAGAAAAATATAAAACCTACCTACCTACTCTGAACGTCAAAATCAGGCTGTATTATAGAGACCGTTACGTACTAACTCTGTTATCGCGTCACACGCTAATTCAAACAACACTTTGGCTCGACGGTTCACTGATCTTTGCGTAGCCTTGAGTTCAGCTTTGAGACATCGTTGACATTAGTGTTGTTATTTTTTAACTATAACTTCAAAAGAAACTTCACGAGGCGCATCGCTTATGAAAGTTTTTGTTTTTTAACTTGTAAAAATGAAAATGATAGAGATTTTTTTATGAGAATAATTTAAGAAATAAAATAAAAACTAACAAATTTTAAGAATATTTTGCTCGGTGTCGAGCTTATAATTCGGCGGCCAGTGGGGACAGTCCGTCTTAGGAGTGTCTTAAAGCCATAAGCCAGTAGGCCTTCTGGCCCTGCTCCAGTAGGCCTTCTGGGCCTGCTTCACACGAGATTAAAAAATAAAACTGAAAAAGCTGAAAAATGCAGAAAAGACAAAAATATTACAAAAATTTAAATATCTTAAAATTCGTGAAGCAGTTACAAATTTCCTCGACACCGATAGAACTGTCAGCAGCGCCTCGTGTATAAGTGATCGTCTCTGAGGCGGTGAAGCGAGTATGTCTACACTCTACAGGGGCCGATCGATATAGATTTCAATCACGGACCCTTCTCAGTGGACTTGCTTCTACCAATTACGTTGAATACTGTTTACCGTAGTAGTGACGTAGGAATAAGTTGAATAAATCAGCTTGACGCTGTATTCCGCACACTGCAGGATAGGCAGGGGGAACCTAGTGTTAAGATGCTCCGTTTCCCACTTTCTGTTGATTTCTGGATGCATTGCGTGTTGAATGGTAGAATTTAACGTCGTGGCGCAGCGGCACAAGGGTGTGACTGTAACGCAACGGTTGTGGGTTCGAACCCCATTCGAAGCAGTGTAATATTTATTTATGTTTATATTTCCATTTCTTCGCTCTGGTGTAGAGGCAAAGGGATATGTTAAGTTTTGATAATAAAGAGTACCTAATAATTAATAGTTGATTCGTCATCGAAGAGTGGATTCATAGATTATCTTCACACTGTATCCCGCAAATAGCACGGTAGGCCGAGGGAATCTGCATACCCCTAGTTTTAAGATACTACGTTCCCATTAAGATACCTCCGTTTCACATTTTTCGCCGAATTCTGCAAGCATTGCAAGTTGAGTTCCTCGTTATGCTACTGGAGCGAGGAAATGAATTTATTATCCCTAGTGACTATCGAATTTACAATTGTCGCATTTACACCCACATACTTGCGCTTTTGCACCACGCTGTCCTCTATGACCAAAATATATCGAGCTTATTAATAAGTTATTTCGATAACTTAGTTAAGCAAATTCTGTACCATTGTTTCCCATGACAATCCAAACAAAGATGGCTCCACAGGCTATTCTTGATTAAAATGTTTGAATATGTTAACCGACAGGCCGCGGCCAGGTCAGTCAAATATTGGCGTGCACGATAAACCAGTGATGTTTGTATCATCATTTAGTCAGCGTGCACTACAAACAAGGTAATGTATTAATCTAGTTCATAAGCGACGCTATGTCCATACCTGGGTGTACTCGTGCATGCATGCATGTAGAGGAGTTGGTAGATTATGATTAATGTTTCAATATTCATGGAACTATTTAAGATACAGATTGGTATGTTGGTAAATTGCAATTTGTCCTAATTTACGTTCATGGCCATGTGTATACTATAAATGCTATAATAATTTTACATATCAACTATTTATTAGTTTTGGGCACAATTTTTTAGAGAAAAAATAATAAAAATACAAAAAAAATATCTATCTAAAAATTTTTCATTACGTGGCATAATACGATTTACCCTTTGGGTAAAACGCCTTCGCCTGCTTGTTAATATCATATGAAGTTAAACTAATTAAACTGATTTGATGAAATGTGGATTCCCATGTTGCTTTTGCCTGTTAGATGCGAAATACAGCGTGAAGCTCAAAAAACGTTTGATTTTTAAAAGAAAATATCTAATAATTATTTTTCATCACTATTCAAATATTAAAAACTAACACTATATAAATCGTCAAAGTATAAGCAAGGTAATGGTCCGAGTTCTTTCCCTCTCAGTATTTATCGATACGGGGGAGCAGTATTGAATATTAAAAAGACATTACATTGAAAAATGAAGCTCAGAGGTTAATTAAAACTCGATCGAGAACTACAATAAAGCTAAAACTCTCTGCGAGTTACAGCTGCTCTATTGTAACTCTTGTCTCGTATTTTGTTATTATTGTCTATACACTTTGCTCTTCGTATCGGCATCGAGGAGATCGTGACCTACTGCGTCTGCTTTATTGATTGTTTTTATTTATTGTTGATGTTGTATTGCACAGATAACTGATGTAGCGTTTTGTCTAATAGAAAAGTCTTCAACTGTTCTTATACTATTCATAATTATGCACTAGCGTTCCAAACGCGGCTTCGTCCGCTTACATTATTTTTATATTATAGCGGCATTATGCAAAATAAGTATGTACATTATAGCCCATGTATCATTCTCATCCATTGAATAGTTTTTGCACGAAAGTGCAACATACATCCATTTTTAAAAATTTACACATTTAAAATATTACTACGATTATCGTAATCTCCAGTCACAATCTCCAGGATGCGGTGTAGAAGAGAAACCGAAGTATATTAATAGAAACGGTCTTAACATTAGGTTCGCAACATCCCAGGTTCCCTCTGCCCATCCTGCCATGCCAATAACGTGTACCAGGACGGCGGCACGCTGTCTGTCGCTATGAGCGAGGAGGGGGGCGGAGAGGAACGGGGGACGCGCTCAAGAAGTAGCATTGCCGTAAAAGCTTCGCCTTTTACAATAGCTCACGTTTCCAGTACATTGCGTTCTCTCGGATCTTATTTCCAATGAATTTCAGTTACCGTAGAAATCATTTCAACACTGGCCCGAAGTCTACTGCGATAAGTTATCAGTGTGTGAACGTTGGTGGAAGGAAACGTTTGACACCTTTCGTTTCTATTAAATAGTGTGATATGAATCACAAACTGTCACTGTAAACGCGACAGTTTGGTTCATACAGTGGGTTCGATTCCTCAACTCGCACAACATCGCAACACGAGGAACGGAGTGTACAGCGCGATATTAGAATCGTATCGCGATAGTAGGGTTACAATTGCATATTGTTGTTTAAAGAAGTGATATCACGAATGAATGCTGCGTTCACAGTTCTTTTATATTGGAACAGTGATTATTTTTCTTTTATTATATTGATTATTTTTATTGTATCCGTCGGATCTAGGTATTGGATATTTTTGTAGTACTTGAAATATTTTTTTGTTTACATTTTTTTTGCATTTTTTCGCATATTAATAAGAAATTAGTGTTACGTCACTTCTTTCCTCTCTTTCACTGAAAAAATCTAGATATTGCGTGTTACATGGAACTCAATGCTGCGCTTATTCTTGTTACGAAAAAAAATAAAGTATAAAATTTTAAAGACTGCAAAACGAACTAACGACCGTCATGTTTACTGACTCTGGACTGCTGCGTTAGAGACGAGACGAGACTTCTATATTTAAAAGGTCTACTACATCATACAGCTTATAATTTTATATAAGAATATGAGCAAATATTTTTCCATGTTTTTGTGGTCGGCACCTCATTCTTCTTTTAGTCAAAACAATAAGTGTATATTAAAAAAGACGTTTATACATACAGACTAAAGTGTCCTAAATTTCCGGAGGTCACAGCCTGTGGCATATATATTTCAGGACGGCATTGTTTACAGAACCCGCGTCGCCTTGACTACGGGACGTTTTCACTCTTTTTGCCTCTAGCTTAGTTTAGACTTTTGGTGTTCCGTTTTTTGGTTTCCCATAGTATTATTAGACTGATTAAATTTGATTTATTTAGGAAATTGTAGTCAAAACTAATAGTTCTAAAATAATATACCATAGCTATCTGGCGAGCGTTAGCAAAAGCAACCTAATGTTAAGTTCTCCGTTCCCCATCTTCCACCGTTGTCTGAAGTCATTGCATGTTGAGTGGCAGAATTCAGTGCCGTGCGTTGCCTCGACATCAGAGCGAATAAATCAAAATATTAAATATTTCTTCAATTGGGAATCGAATCCACAATCTGTCGAGTTTACAGTCACACGCTTGTGCCCGTGGATCACGAAATTGTATCATTTTTTTTATATAAATGATTATTTTATTATTCCTAATATATAAACTTTTTTATTTATTATTAAGTATATAAATATATTTGTTATAAGGATAGGACACCAAAGTAATTAATGTAAACATTCAAAATATACTTGACATTAAATTACAATGAAATAACAAATAGACTTCAGTATTCTTCTCTTCGACCGTTTCATAAAAGGAACAAACCATTACAGGCTGAGGTCATTTCACGGTTGCCATGGTTACGTTCCGCGTCCCCCTCGCACTATGGAGCGTGAAATGTAGAGATATTGTACTTTTCGTGCAATTGGGATCCTTATTATTATTAAGATTTATAGGTATGGGTTTACAGAGGCTGAGGTAGAAATGGGTTTGTGGATTGCTTTCGTATAAAGTATTGATCCAGTATATGGTATAGTAGTGTTATTTTTGTTTTCAAGGAAGGTAGGTAGGTGTGTTTTCCTTGTTTTAGTAGAAAATAAACAATTGTAGTACTTAGCCGCCTTAATAGGTTACATGTGTAATGTTAAATACAATTTTAAAATATTTTTTTATTAATTGGACGAACTGGAATAATTGTTTCTTTTTGGTACCAATGCAAGAAAGCGCGGCGTTAAGATCCGCCACTAAACACATAATGTATCGGAAGCGGAAAAGGAGCGTCTTAACACTAACTACCCTGCCCTGCCCTACTTAAGGCGAGATAAAGCGTGTGCACTTTGAATCACAATTAGAGGAAATATACTGCAGAAATTGTAATCACTTTGAACATACAATTGAGTGAGTGCTTTGTAAACAAAATAATTAATTATATCTTTCTAAGAAACAATGTTTGTACTACAGTTTGTACATATTTATATATACAAGAGATAAAATATTTACGTGTCTTTGTATGAATAGATTTCATCGAAATGCTCATTTGCCTTCAACGCTCACAATATGGCATTCTCTGCCATCAATGGTCGCTAAGGAAAACATTGCAAAATTCTTTTTATAATATATTTTCTTTGTAATCGTAAACAATTTCACACTTTTTATTGAAACATATTACAATAAAATAAGGTACAATTGAAAAGAAAAAATATATCACAATTAATAAAACTTTTTATATAAATTTAAAATAGCTTTTGACGAGGTTGAAGAGTACATAAATGTATTACCGTAATGTAGTTGTTGTTAGTAAAAATGGAAATCTAGGTTTATAATTTTCCGATCTTGTTAGATATAGTTGCAGTTAGGTTCCGAATGAAATGAGGTCGTCGTGGTGCAGCGGCACAAGGGTGTGACTGTAACGCGACGGTTGTGGGTTCGATCCCCACTCGAGGAAGTGAAATATTTATTAACGTTTATATTTCCGTTTCTTCGCTCTTGTGTCGAGGCTAAACGCGGCGTTGAGTTCTGCCACTCAACACTCAATGCCTCCAGATTCGGCGAAAAAAAAAAACCAAAAATGTTTTAAAAATATGTTTTTAATAGTAAGTTTAATTATATATCTAGTATTGCATTCGTTTAAAATATTTATATCTAGTAATAAGCGATCTGCATTACATTCTCTGCAAAAACCTTAATCATCTAAGAGACTTAAAAGCTGACGACATAGAGGTAATCCTAAAAGCAATGCTCAGTACATTTCAGAGATAGATGTTATAATCTTTTATTCTGTCGCATTATCCACGCTCAACCTTTCAGAGTAAGCCCTTTCAATCTTCTTAACTTAATGTTAACACTTAAATTCAACAACACTACTTAATGAAATTAATAATATAACAGTCTAAATCTTTATGATGAATTAATAAGGCCAGTCGTGGCGCAGAGACACAAAGTGTGACAGTTGGCAGAGGAAACTTAGTGTTAAGAAAATCCGTCCCATACTCTCCGCTCAACTTTAAAGACATTGCGTGTGGAGTGGCAGAGCTCAAAGCCGCGGCTTGTTCACTAGAACTAAGAAACGAATAAATAAAACAATAAGTTCCCCGAATGGGAGCTAAACCCACAAGCATCGTTCGGACGTGATCCCACTGCGCCACAACGACTTTTAATTTAATTAGCAGTTCTCACAGAACTATCAATGATATGATAGGCACATTGTAAAGTTAGTACATTTCTACTAGTATACCGAATGAAAAGATCAAATTTCAATGCCTGCTGCTTTCGCTCATTTATGTTAAGTGCACTCTTAGAAAATTTGAATAAATATTCCTAGATTTAAATCGACAAACACACCCCATATAACATCAGAAATCTATTTCTATGACCCATTTTCGACGAATAATAAGAAATTAAAGAAATTATAACTCATTGAAAAATAGGGTAATATTCATGCGCTAAGCAGCTAGCTAACACCTGAGTGCAATGTCTAAGTAGCGCGATTACGGCCAGGTCGCGCCTCGCCCTCCGGGGACGGCGCGCGTGTGCGGACACACTTAACATCTTTTCAGGCTTTTCAGTAAACGTTACGCCTCTAATGGCCAACTTTACCTATCTCCTGGATACGTGCTTAAGAAATATTTTGTGAATTTTAACTGAAAATACATAAATACTAAGAAAATGACTTATTGTTTTTGAATTGTGTATTTTTTATGTACTTATTGCTCCCAAAGGACTCCAAAATTATTTTATATACTGTCACATAATAATTTGTTCTGAATTTATTAAATTAAAGTAATAAAAATATGAAAAGCCATAACGTATAAATTTTCTATTGATTCTGGTCACAGGAGCAACGCCGAGCGAGTAAACGGGTCACGGAAGCGGTCGCCCGTAGGCGATAAATGACTGTGGGTACTTCATTCTTAATACAATACGTTGAAAGTTTTTGTTTTAAAATGTGCTTTTAGAATGATAAATGTTATTTTAATAATATTTCAGAAAAAGTATTAAAATGAAGATTGTATTTTAATATTGTTTTATAGATTCCTATCTTTTCCAGAAAGAAGAGATAAATTCATTAATTTGTCGATGCCTCTCACGCTTGTCGGGAAATTCTAATTACATTAATTTCAAAAGAAAATAAAACAGTATGAATAACGTCAGACTATTTTATGTGAGATATAAGCAGATCAAAGGAAATTATTGACAAAAGCTTGCAGGCACTTTCTTTGATCTTACTTAATCTAAACACACAAATCGTATAGCTGAGTGACTTACTAAAAGATTTATTGATGTGGCAACTATAGAGTACTGTAGTTCCCGTAATGTCTGGATTCTAGGTCATTTACTTACATATTACATACTTAGTTACATACTATAATCATATTCTCTAATCTAATATATTTGATTGTTTTTCTCAACGTTTGATAAGACATTATCATGTCTCAATCGCTGTAAGTTAAAATAACTATAATGCAATGGTAAGTCCAAAACAGATAAAAGTGGATAGAAGATTCATACATTACTAGAGTTTCTCAATATAGGCTTTGTGAGAACTTCAAATGTAGATACTACAATGTTCTAATTAAGTTGGTATAGTAGAGAAATTTAATATAGTGGTTAAACCGAACCAAACCATAGCAATCTTCGTTATTTTGTATGGTTACCTTTGTCAACCTAAAATAAAATACTTTATTTCATTATTTTAAGTTACTACGATGTTTTGAATCACATTGATAAATAGTAAAACGTGAGTAACATTCACTTTTTTCAATACACTTTTTTCAATACACTTTGTCCTACATGTTGTGTGCAGAAGCACACAACATGTAGGACAAAGTGTATAGGAAGTGTAAGGAAGGAAAAAGTGTAAGGAAAAAGTAATCACAAATTCAATTCATGAAGGCTACAATTCGTAGTACTTCAATATTACATCAAGATATTCTAGATTTATTACTAAAGTTATAAAACATTTGGTATCCACTAAAATATTCTTCGCTCATGCGCTACTACTTTTTATAGAATTGCAAAAGGTAAGACGGCGTAAGGTAGCTAAAAATATCTCCAAGGGTCCGAAAGCCACTCGCTACGAGGGCATGCAGTTGGGCCACTTGTTAAATAATTAAAGAAGGAGCAGCTGCAATCGTATTACAAAATTTGATTTGGTTATGAAGTTGTAAAATAGTTTTTTTTCTAGCTTTACATTGTATCTCGCGCTGTAGCAAGCAGAGCGAGAAGGTGTTTGAGCACTCCGTCCCCAATTTTAGCGAAACTTCTACTAAAGACACTTTCTTCAACATTTTTTTTTTCATTTTAAACAAAAATAGGAAAAGTATGAATAAAACAGGCCAGTTGTGGCGCAGGGGCACAAAGTGTGACTGTTAAACCAAATGGTTCTGGGTTCGATCCCCACGCGAGGAGAAGAAATATTTTTTTAAATTATATTTCCATTATACTGGTGTTGAGGCGAAGCGCACCGTCGAGCCCTACCAGTCAACAAGTAATGCCTCCAGGATTGAGCGGGAAGTGGGGAACGGAGTGTCTTAACCCTACGTTCTTTCTGCCTACCCTGCTGTGCGCGGGATACAGCGTTAAGCTGATTTAATTATGAACATATAGTCAGTCATACATCAATTATTCATTCATATTTTTTATATATGAATATATATTTTAAAATGCATATTTTAATTAATTACTTGTATTTGTCTTCCAACCAACCAACTACATATATGGTGAAAAGGAAAGTACAATTATTATTTCTAATTTCATTTCGAGTAAAGGAGGAAATTTATATAGCGTTACTAAGATTGGTGTTTCCCAAACCATTAGCCTGGAACCCGAGATTACGAGGAAATACATTTAAACCAACATGTCAAATTAAATGACGCAGAACGCTCTTGCATCTAAAACTTTAATTTATATAATAATGAATATTCAAAATATTAAAGGAATTAGTTTTGCCACTCAACACGCAATGCCTCTAGAAATCAGCGGAGAGTGGGGAGCGGAAGTTCTTAACACTATGCTCCCTCTGCCTACGGTGCGTAAATGAGAAAAAAAACATCACTATTTATACAATTGTAACATAATGGTGAAATGAGATAATAATAAAACAATGAGCGTGTGTACCTAGAATCAAGCGACAAATGGTTTTAGTAGGAATTTTCGATCCCAGAATTAACTGTAACAATAATTATCTGTCAATAACATGTGATTGGAATTTATTTACCAGCAAATGTATCTAGTTTGTATGAAATATTTATATATGGATCATAATTAAGTAGTTCTTGTAAGCGTATTTAAGCAAACATATAATTGATATATGATGTACGGTTAGAATATAGCAAGGTATGTATAGAGAAATAGGTGTTAAGTCACTCCTTTCTCCAGTTTCTGCTAGAATTACTTGTGCCGTATTCTGTCATAAAAATAAAAACATTTTTTTCTGACTGTCGATCATTGCTTCTGCCTCGCGATTTTTTTGTAATAGCTACCAATATATTTGTAACATTTTAAAAACATTTTTATTAAAAGACATATTTTTAAATATAAAAAGATGTAGGAGATGGAGACGAAGCGTATAATATATTTCTGCTTCACGTGCTTCAAAATTTATTGGAGACATGCTGGCTTCAATGTGATATATTCATTTGTAGCGCCATATTTTTCAATGTTGAATAATGAAAAATTTTAAAATTATTTCGAGCCAGTTTTCAACTGTGAACATATGCTATGAACACAGGCTGTAGGTTCGATTTCCACTCGAACAAATGAAATATTTATATATTTTCTTTTTAGTTTCATTCTTTATTGGTTTACTTGGGGTCATGGGCGGCGTTGATACGCCACTTTTTCCTCTTCTCACTAGAGAGGTGTTTTTATGGTCTTTGACGTAAATTAACAGTAGGTATACTAGGCATTAGTTCCGTTGCTTTACTTGTACCAAATTTACACAATTTTGACTAAATATTATCTTCTACACAAAAATAAGAAAAAACCGTAACAGAAATCGGGAAACGATTGTTACCTTTCAGTGAATAGAAGCGTAAAATCATTTGTTTCGTAAAAGGATAACCACATTTAAATTAAGCGGTCACAACGCGGTAGTTTCTGCGACGGCGGTGGCGTCCGGCGGACTTTAGTGTGGTGGTAGATCTAGAAATCCCACTACATTAACTTAATTAACACGAGTCAGGCTCTCCCCGCGACTGAATACTAAGCGTTACATGATGTAAATAGGTTCACTTTGCGTCTTTTGTTGAGAAAATTATTTAGTTTTAATAAACATGTACATGTATTACTTATGGCTCTTCCATTTTACGTCACGAAAGCAAGATATACATATTTTTTATTAAATCAGCAATTGATGAGTAATTGCACTTTATTCTTGTTTAAATTTATATGTTTGCAATAAACACATAAAACTAATCTATACTTATAATAAATCTGTAGAAAAGTCGTTTCTGTACATTGATAATATTTAAAAAAAAATAGCCAGGGTGTTAAAAGATAACTAACAGAATCCATTTCCAGCATTTTTGGATTTTTTGTCTGTTTATGTGAACGCGTATCACGTATAAAGTACACAACAAATTTAAGCAACTTTAATACAAAACAATTGCAAATAACTCAAAGTAGGTTTTAGTTTTTATTTCCTTAGAATCACTTCACTCTATCAAAAGATATAAGTATTTAACGTTTTCATGAAGTTCATATTTGAGAAAGAATGACTGTTAGGCGGAACAAAGTTCGCCTTCGGGTCAGCTAGTTAATTAATAAATTTTAAAGTTTTTAAGATTATTTTTTACAAGGTCCTATTGTTTTGACGTCATGACGTCGTATAAATCGATATTGTATTATATTAACTGTTTTTGTGTTTGTTACAGATATTCCAGAACCACTACCACTTTCATCACAAGTCGATAGCAAAGCGGTCGTTGCTGCCTGCGCAAGAGCACCACACGCGCTTGGAGGCAGACGGGCGCGTGCGATGGGCGCGGCAACAGAAGATACTGTCGAGAAGAAAAAGAGATTTTCAGACGTTAGAAGATTTAAGCAGTACAGGTATACACTTTTTAGCTTCACGCTGTATCACGCATAGAGAAGGGTAGGTGGAAGGTGTTAGGACAGTTTTGCGAATTCTAGATGCCAGTAAAGCGGGAAAAAGCGTGAAGAAAGCCTTACTTAGTTACGTAGCTATTCATAATATCAAAATCCCCATTACCTTTCAAAGTATGTTTCGTTTTCGTAGTTCATTTTCTAGCTTTTACTTAAATGTGTATTGTGGTATATTTACTTTGCATTCATTTTCATGATAGCCCATAGTTAAACCACTTAATGTTACCTGCCCACGAACGCAACACCTGGTGTTAGGAAACTGTTGGTAAAATTTTATTGTCAAAGTACGTTTATTACGATACTGCCCCGCTACAGTATTTTACTTTGTTATTTTATAGAATTCTTGAAATAGCTTATATATTATATTGAGGTCTGTATGGCGCATGTCTTGCTGTATCACGAAGATTATGGGTTCGATCGACGCTCTATGAAATAAATTAATTGTTTTCATTTCCTGATCTGGTAAGTTGAGATGTTGAGATTTGCTTTGCAGAACATTACCTGTTTAGTCTGTCTGTTTTGAATTCGGGCGGAAAGGGGTGTCATGATGATAGGTTCTCTGTGCATGCGGGATAGAGCGTAAAGCTGAAAAATAAAATACTCTTCGCCTATTTGACATCAGTTGTAGAGTATCAATATTTTTTTAAATGTAATTGGAATTTACATGATTATTTTTAAATATATTAAGCCTTTGTAAGAAAGCTAAAGTTAAACGTTTTAATATTTGAAATTTGTTTTAAATATGAACTCAAAATTAATTTCCTCTTAAAGTGAAAATGAGCAAACATTTTTACTGCAACTTATTGTATTTGTATACTGAAATTCTGCTTGACCTGTGCTCACGGTCCACAAAAGCCTTTCCTCTTGTACAATGGCTTCAACTTCGTTATACTCGTATACACAACAATATTGTATGTAAACTTAATAATTATATTCTGTACTGGAGACGTAACGCTTAAAAATGTATTAATAAAAGTTCATTATTATAGGGATACGCTTTATTTTATCAGTGCGGAGGACGAGAAATTATTTAAGCTTCTCCGCTGTATCCTGCATAGAGCAGGGTAAGCAGAAGGAACCTAGGGACATAGTGTTAAGATATTTATCTTAACCGTTCCCTTACGATACTTCCGTTTCTTACTTTCCGCCGAAGTCATCAAGCATTGTGTGTTGAATAAATAATATGTCACTCCCCCATTAAGTAGGAATCAAACCCACAATCGTTGCTTTTATAGTTGCACGATTGAGCCACTATGCACCACGACGCCTTTCTGCAATTGTTATTTATTTAAATAATAATTATATCAAAATTTATGATTTATTTACTATACCTATATATTCAAATTACATATTTAAATAGATTTTCTATTATTATGAGAGAGCGTTCTACTTTCATATAGTATACCACAGAATGTGGTTTCGTAACGCAAATGGGTAATAGCGTCTAATTCCATACAATTTGTTTCAGCTGAAACAAAACCGCCGGGGCCGCCTTCAGTGAAAAGGGAAACGGGTTCAAAGCGGGATCTGCACACGAGAGTGAAAGGGCGGCCGCGTTCGGCTGACTCTAAGTTCCAATTAAATGATCCAAAATGGCCGCATATGTGGTATTTGGTAAGTTTTTTATTTACTTTTACGTATTTTTTAGCTTTATGTATAGCAGGGTAGACAGGGAATCTGGAAATCTGGTGTTAAGGCTTTCCGTTCCCGTTCATCAATTTTCGCTAAACTCTGGAGGCGTTGCGTGTTGAGTTGCGGGACTCAACGCCGCGTTTTGCCTTGTTACCAGCGCAGAACAATGAAAATATTAAATATTTCATTTCCTCTAATGGAAATTGAATCCAGAACCTATCGCATGTACAGTAACACGCTTGTGTCCCTGCGCCACGACTGGACTGAATTTTGATGTTGTTGTGTAATGAATAAAATTCTAATTTTTAGAAATCTTCGCAAGAAGTCAACAATTATATTCGCTTTATACTGAAATTAAATAAAAGTAAATATATATATATATATATATATATATATATATATATATATATATATATATATATATATTGCGCTTCAATATATGAGGAAATCTTTTTCAATAATCCCTCAACACGTGCAGAGCATTCGGATGAATAAATAATTAATCAATGATTATTTACTGACTTTATAATTATTTGTATTTGTTTAATTATAGTAATTAATTAATTGGTGCGTGAACTTAAACAACATTTTATATAATAATTTGCAAATGATACAGGTAGGTACACGTAAATATTATTATTAAGTCGTGACACAGGGACACGGTTGTGGGTTCGATTCCTACTCGAGGAAATTAAATATTTAATATTTCTATTTTCTGCACTACCATAGGTGTCGAGGTAGAGCGCGGCTTGGAGTTTCGCGACTAAATACGCCATTTCGGCAGAATGTGGGGAACGTAGTGTCTTAACACTGGGTTCCTCAGTTCACTCGGTCTATCCTGCTTTTTGCAAGATAAGAAAACTTAACTTAGAACTTAACTTAAAATAGGCTCAGACATATTAAGAAACTGTTTTCTTCTTTCCGCCCATTTTCTATAGTAGAATCGAATACACTAATAATACGAGAGATACATACATATAGGTGCATATATTACTGAACGACAATGTCCTGAAAAAGAAAGACAAGAAAAGCTGACCTATAACTAGGACAAGAGATGTGTTACCGGAAACCGTACTCAGCGATGATAATGTACGGATAGTCAGACCTTTCCAAAGTGCATTATAATGATGCCAAATATTATTATTTTTATTCTAATTAATATTATTTCTTAGAGTTGGAGCCAGTCTCACGCATCGTACTTTTGTTAATACTACATATCTGTTTAATAATAATATATTCAAATATGGCCGTAATTATTATTTAAAAGTAATTTTAATATATGTTTTGACTTTTTAATTACTTCTATATTAATTACAGTTATATATCCTTGAAAGAGTTCAGTCATTTCAATAAGAAGCTAAATTTAACTATTAATTATTTTTATATTTTATTGTAAAAATGCGGCCGTCGTGGCCTGGAATCTCATAAGGCTGTGACAGTAAACACGAAATCGCTCTAGTATAAAGGCAAAATGACCTCCACTCTTTATCAAGCAATATCTCAAAAATTCATCGGAAAGTGGGTAATGGAGTGACATAACACTAGGCTTTCTCGGTCTATTCTGCTATATGGGGGATACAGCGTGAAGCTGAAACAAAAAAACTATAATATAATTATTAAAAGATAATCGACACATATTATCTAATACATCGTAGCGCCATTACATCTTAATTTTCTCCTCACAAGACGCCTTGTCTCGTCTAATAGCTAATTTTCTGCCTTAATATCTTTTGATGAGAGTACTCTTCACTCTTTGCCTTCAATGTATCTTGATTATAAGATTTTACAAATGCCTAACATGTTATTAACTGAAAGTTTCATAAATTATTATAATTACAAAAATAGAGACCGTCGTGGTGCAGGGGCTTAAGCGTGGGACTGCAAGCTCGGTTGTGGGCTCGATTCCCACTTGGGAGAGTAAAATGTTTAATATTTTCTTGGCGTGGCGTTAAGTTCCGCCACTCAATATGTAATGCCTCAAGAAATGCGCGGAACGTGTGCAACACAAATGTCTTAATAGGACTTGAGTGTCTTAAAATTAGATTCTGTTTCCTCTGCCTACTTTTATGTAGCTACATATATAAAGGCCATTGCAGCGCGGTAGGAAAAAGTGATTGACTGACTGTAAATTCTGTGATTGTGAGTTCGATTCCCACTCGAAGGATTACATTAATATTATTATAAAGATCTGTTGAAAACAAAAGTGTGACTTCAAGTACCGACTCTCATCACTCTCTATCTGTGAACATAACAAATAGTATACATTTACTTATTTAAAAATAAACATTGTTAATAGATTTTTCAATATAATTCAAGTAATAGAGCTACATGTAAAATCTGGTCAAAATCTCCGCTTGTTTTTTTTAATTTAATCTATAAATATAATAAAACTGTAAGAGGGGTCAATTGTGTACATTGAATATGAAAAAAAAAACATACTTCTAGGCACTTTTATACAAAGTAACAAGCAAAAATATAATTTTAAAATTTTCTTTTATCAGTCTGTTGTTCGCATTTCAAGGAAACCTTACCGGTTTTACCTATATAGCTATTAGTTGTAGGCAGCATGTAGGCTAAAATTTACCACGAAGTTCTGAATATCTCATATGAAACCCTGGCAGATCGTGTTATCTATAATAAATATTAATATAACGCGTTAAAAACAGTTATTTCGTCTTATGAGTGGTTTCTGATAACAAAGGAAAATTATAGATATAATAGAAGAATTAAAAAGAGAAGAAAGTAAGCTAAGAAAGAAATATACCGCTATTTTTGTAAACGGAGTATGGCAAGGTTGTTAGAAATTGCGGGAGACGACTAGTTTAAATATATGTAACATCATTATTTTAAGCGATAGTAACACTGAGTACTTAGTTTCACACGAGAAAATTTTGCTTTTCTTGAAAAATCTTCAAGAATATTAAGCATAAAATCAAAAGATTCCCTCTGTTACGCTCGTGAAAAGTTCCAAGTAACTTAAAATAAATTTTATTTGTATTTTGTTGCGTTAGAAAGTTACGGGATGTTGTTAATTTTTAGTTAACAGCTGTTTACATTATTAATTATTATTGAAGAAGAAAACAACGATATTCGTTTTTTAATTTGTAAATTTGTAATGTCCATTATTTAAATAA
>DWGR01000828.1:0-19103 GCA_018247715.1 Heliconius burneyi
AACATTTTTAAACTTAAATTGTGTAGACAGTTATTTAAACTTTATAATGAGTTTTTATTTTGTTTCATATATTTTATGTTATTTTCGGATTCGTAATTATTATTCAGTGTATAAAACTTTAGTGTTTGGCAATTCAATTATTTATATTTTAATTTGTTTTAGAAGATTTTTTCAAATTCTAGGTACTATATTTACTATAATACTTCTATTTCTAGTTTTCACTGTTTTATACAAAATTTTATTGTTAGTAAAGAAGAAGAATGTTTATTATTACCAAAAAGATAATTTATAAGTGTGGTACATCCTAAAAAAATATAAAAAGTGTCACTATCTAGTAGATGCACGATGTAGATATAAGGGGTATAATATTTGTCACTCTGACTGACCGATTGAATGTTTTTATCCCTTAGTACTTATTTCTCCATTTTACGAGCTCTTAATGAACTTGCCCTATTAGTGTATTGCCCTATTAAGCTGAAATTTGCATTACAACTTTAGTTAAATCACAGATAAACTATATTAATGTTAATTGTTAATCCAATAAAATGGCCGCTGCAAGAAAATGGAAGATTGCACATTTTTGTAGAACCCACCTAAAATTAATATTAAATGAAAGGACTTGATTTGTAAAATTATAGTATACCATAAAAAAAATCTAGAAAAATTTTAAAAACAAGTAAACATGTTTTGAATTAATATTTTAATTTTATAAAATATTTAGAAATTTTTAATATATATTTACTTACCAAATCAAAATTTGGAATTCAAATTGTATAAATATATAAAACATCAACTCATATTTAAATCTATCTTTTTAAATGAAACTATTTAACCAATCACCATAATTATTAAACTTGCACGTACATCCTGTGTATTGTTATATAGCGTTGTAACAAATTAACTTTATATTGCAGATTGTATTCTCGTTACGTCAGAATATTGCAAAGCTAATTTATTCCTGAATTCACCGACAGACAATGAATACGTATTGCTTTATTATCAGAGATATTTTACTACGTAAATATATGAAATTAAAGGTTGTTAACATCAAACATTTTGTAATATATATAATTCACATATAGATGAATAACAGGTTTTTGTTATGTCTAATGTTTAGGGTTCCGTGTCTCAAAAGGAAAAAACGACACCTTTTCAGGATCACTTCGTTGTCTCTCTGTCAAGACCTTTATATCAACTTCGCGTGGAGTTATAAAGCTGAAATTAATTTTAAATATTCAGGTCTATGGTCCGTTGGAACACAAAAATTCAAAATTCTAAGTCAACCCCATTAAAAAAACATGGATTTTTATGATATTTTTATTTGCTGCATTTTATATTTGCCGCATAATCAAAACTTATAGGATAATTACCCTTGGACCTACAGCTATGAAAATTGGCACGAAGTGAGAACATACGCGTACAAAGAAAAAATCGAAAAGTGAAAATTTATAGATATTTCAAAGAAAAAAAAATACTTATAAACTTATATTTGTAGATGTTTTATACAAAATGAGTGCATATGTCTACAGAGTTATGTTTCTCAAATTGATTCGCCAATCAAAACCTACGCTCATATTTGTTATTATTTTTATTTTTTTATTATTTCGTAATTTTTACTCAATTCTTTAATTTTAGTACATAAAAGCATTTCTCCAAACAGGAGTCGAAGTCACAGCCGTCCTAGATACAATAACAACTATAGTATAACAACTTTATATTTACAAAACAAAAACATTAATACACATTTGGTGAAATTAACCATAGTACCACAAAGAAAGCAACACAAAAAAAATCAAAATACTCTTCCAACTAAATACAAGGCCGCTAAGTCGACAGGCTATTCCACAATCTTGTAACTTTAACTGTAACTTTGTAACTAAAGTCGTTAACCTGTCCTCTCAAGCGCCGGATGTTGTCTGATGTATCGGTAACGGGGAGATGTCCCGTTACAGGACAGACGGGCCACGGTGGAAATAATACATTAGCTAGAACCTTCAGAGTGCCTTTAATGCGGCATATTATGTGACCAGGCATTAACTGTGAAAGCTTTTGTAAGAGCCTCAAGTGACTTTTTATTTATAAGATTTGTATTCTGCTAATATACGGATTACGGACATTTCTTTTTAGATGTTTGTACCTTCGTCTTACTATAGAATATGGTACGCCCGACTTTATTACCAAAACCAGTACTTACACCGGTAAGTATATTAAAAAAATATTTATCTATATTATTTTTAATGTTAGACTCTTTTCTATGGCTCCAAAAGTGGATATTTTCTTTATAAAATTAATATCTAAAAAATGTTTATGGGCAAAATCTTTTTGAAAATAATAATTTGGTTTGATTATTATTTTAGCAGGATATGCAGGTGGAACCTGGGAACCTGCCCATTAAGATGCTTCCTTTACCCACTTTCCACCGGATTCTGCTTCGTTACCAGAGCGAGGAAAAGAAAACAACCTGTCGCGTTTACAGTTGCACACTTGTTCTTTACCACGGCTGGTCTCAGTTATATATGTATGTAAGTTATACATTTTAAATCCTCTACACATTAGGAAGTCAGCACCACAAAGACATCGTTTAAGCTTAGCAGGACTATAAAGACAGATATTAGAGCTTTAAGCATTAACACATTGCGAGTCAGAGATAGTAACTAAACTACTTAAGTTATTCGCTTTGTTCTAGCGTGTGTCCTCTATTAGCGGTACATGGTGGTGGCAAATGGGTGTCAGCTTCCAAATTCTCCACCATTATGAGCAGACATTGATAATGTCCTGTCCTGATAATGTTGTGTTAGTATTAACGTTTCCAATGAAAGTTAAATAGTTATTGAGTAATTTTTATTTAAAAAAAAACACTATATAAACGTATTTAGCTGTTAAAAGTATACTTAATAATTTAAACCTGCTTTCACAATATTATAAATAGTGTCTTCGGCATATCGTGTAAAAAAATATATTCTACTTCCGCTTAATTTTCAATATGTACGTCGCCGAACGTTGAATTTCCCGTGAGATTGAAAACAATAATGGCTACCCATTCAATACACTGCATATGAGAACAATATATGCATTTCTTGAGCTACAATATCTTTTTCATTTATACATTTCACCTAAATTTTAAGCATCACTTGCTGTGAAACTCAACGCCGCCCTTTATTTTACAAGAACCTTAGTATTGTTAGAATCATTATTATGTTCTTTTTGTGAATATATCCAATTATTTTAAGCAGTTTGAAGGATAATTCTCAGCAAATATATATATATATCTTTAATTTCTGTCGCTTGAGCTATTTTATATCATCACAAAACATAGCACTTGGACGTATGATTTATAAATCGGAAAATATAGAAAAACTAGTTATTTGTATAATAAGTTACAGATTCCTCATACATCTATTATATATATATAAGTATAGTATATAGTATAAGTATATTTCAATCTATGTTAACAAATATAAAAATATTAATAAATAACCTTTTAAAAACAAGTTTTATAAATTGTTGTCATGATTTATTGTATTTTACAAGACAAGCCCTTTCATTTGATACTCACATTAAGTCAGGTAAAGGAATATATAGTTTCTTTATTATATTTACCTTTCGCGTAATAAATACACACATATAAATTTATGTAAGCCACTGTATATGTTTATTTATATTATATACCTTATACATTTCTTTGCTAGCTTTTAAATAAAATCACAAACTCGTGTCTTCGTTATTGGTTTAGCATTGAGAAGTTTTCCAATAAATAAAAGTTGTTTTGTCGCTTGGAAACGTTGAATAATTTACGTTTAGAGGAAATTTGTCAATAACTGCGAAGCGTGTCATTGATTTGTTGAAGAATAATATTTGTGGAAATAAGTCATTCTGAGCAAAGTTTGTTTTCTATTTAATATTTATATCACAGCGACAATAGATCAGTTCGCTGGAGTAAAGTTTTGTTTTAAAATTTAACACGGTATGGAAGATTATTTAAGGGAAAAGATAAGAGACTTTTCGAAAACAGAGCAAATACAGTTATGACACAACATTTTCTTAATCTATAGTAGGAACACAAGAATACGACGATACACGGCACGATTAGGGGCCCCATTCCCACTCGGGGAATTATACATTTAGTATTTACATTTCCTCCCTTCTCGTTCTACCACTAACACGCAAGGGCTCGAGATTTCGGAGTAAAGTTGGGGGTCGTCTTTAGTGTGTGTTTGTGCTCTACCTATCGTGCTATGTGAGAATTTAAAAAAAAATCTATTTTGCACATTTTTATTCTACAATTTATGTACTTTATATATTTTAATATAATAATGAAGCTTAAGCGGGCAGAGCCGCGTTTGGGTCGCTAGTAATTCAATAAGCCTACATTAGTAAAGAGCGTGTGAGATGTGTCGATAAATGGCTCAGCTTATCTCTTCGTATCAGGAGTAAAGGGGTCGTCGGTCATTTGCTAAGTGCCAATTGTTTACTATCAATTTAATCAGATATTAATTAGCTTCCCACTGTATCCCGCGCAACATAAAGTAGGCAATGGGAACCTAGTGTTAAGGAAATATGGTCCCCATTTTACGCCGAATTCTGGACGCATTGCGTGTTGAGTGGCGCAACTCAACGCCACGCACTTGCTTTGACATCAGGACGAAGAAACAAAAAATATTCAATATTTCATTTCCTCGAGCAGGAATCAAACCCACAACCTGTCGCGCTTACAGTCACACGCCCCAACGGCGCCACAAGTAAATCATATTAATTGTTTTATTTTGTACATTAAACGTGTAAATGTGATGATTATGGGTTTGACTCCTAATCGCGGAAATATTATTTTCCCCGCTCTGGCAAGACAAAATACAACGTAGACTGTCATTTGGAAAAATCCTGTATTTTTTCTTACTGGCCACTGAATCCCACACATACGCATTTCTATTGCTATTTATTTTATTCTTGTTAAGCTTTTGCTTGTACTTTATTTTTAACTTTTGTTTGTCTCTGCCACCAGGTGGACAAAATGCAAATAGTAGTAGAAGAAAGTAGAAATAAAACCAAATAACCACCGTGGTATCAATTTATTTAACACTCAAATACGATTATATTCGAGATTTCTATAAACTGTACATAATCATAATGATTACTGTCGTGACGCACTTTGAAGTGATTTATTACTAATTGTATTCTAAGCAATCACTACGAACACTTCTCTTACAAAACTTAATATTTTTATTACATTCATATTATATATTTAGGAGAACACGAAACAAGAATATAAAGAAAATCTTGTTTTCAATCTAAGCAACCTTTTTGCGAACCGAGCATTACGCCTGGATATAGGAATTACGAATTTTGTACATCTCATTAGATGATGGAAATAGACTATCGAAAAAGGTCTTCTATTTTTCGTTAAACCATTTCTTGAAAATATCCGATGGGAACATGAGTATTGAATCCACTCGCTATAAAATAGCCCGAGCTGATAGTTTTTCTATTAGAATCTTTATCAAATATCCTTTATCTTCGAGATAAAAACCCAAGTGTCTTTTTTCATTGGAAAAGAACTATTCGAGCTTAAAGATTAAGCCCTTGCAAGTTCAAGAGAATTTTACCTTAATAGAATGTATGTGATTATTCAATTTAAATAACTTAAATTAATAGCAAAAACAATGACTTCGATCCACCCACACACAGCAGGGAACCTAGTGTTAAGGACAGTCCATTTCCCATTTTCCCCCGAATTCTGAAAGCATGCATCGTCACTCCTACATGCAACATGTAGGAGTAACGATCTCAACGCTGCGCTTTTATTTTACTTTGAACCCACAATCTGTCGCGTTTACAGTCACACGATTTTGCCCCGACATGACGACTGGCCTCTGTACTCGTATAACCATTATCTCATATATTTTGGTAAAAAAATATTTACCATATTAAAAATTACATGTTACATTACGCTAAGCCGTAGAACAATAATGAAAATGCCCGTATTTTTCTGGACCGACTCTTGAGGCGTGGCACCCAGTAAATGAACGCTTATCCTATACAGTGGGCTGCGTAATACGGACAAAGAGGCATTCCCAGCCACGACCACTCTATTCGGACCCCCATTGCTGATTAAAAAACTTCACAAGCAAGTGCTTTGAATGGAAGCCTAAAGTTCTTTTTAAATTGGATCGCAGAAAATCCCAAGCCATGTCGTGTTTCTGAAGAGCACGGTATGATAATAGTTTTTTTTGGTTTTTTTTTAAGTTGAAGCTTAATGATTTCCCTTTTAATTGTATCTCAGTCTTTACATTTGGTATCATGTATGTTTATATTTTCTTAACGTAACGCTTTATCCCGCACATAGCAGAGTAGGCAGAGAGAACCAAGTGTTAAGACACTTCGTTCCCCATTTTAAAACTTTTATTATTATTTTACTAAAAAAATATCATGTACAGCTACAAAATTTAATATGAATTTTACGTATTTTAATTAATTCTCTTACAATATTATTTGCCTCAATATGAAAAAAAAACATTTTCTTTTTTTAAATAAGGAGAAACCAATCCCCATACTAATATTACACATGAGTAGGATTTCTATGTAGCGTAACATGCAATAACAGGGCTGAAGAATTCCTACAAAGGTATGCTTCCATTCGAGCCAATAAATATTCTCGTGATAATTCTCGTGCGCTGTCTGTTACAGAGTTTTGTAGAATTTCACTATTGTAGTGAATGTTTCTAATTACGCTCACGAATCTATATCTACCTATATTTAAAACACAATTAAATTGATGCCCACCGTGATGCAGGCACAAAAGGGCGTAAGCCTAAGTGACTAGTTGTTGGTTCGATTCCCTCTTAAGAAAATAAAATATTTAATATTTTCATTTCTTCCCTCTGATCTCGAGTCAATCACAGCGTTGTGTTACAGCACTAAACACGCAATGCATCCACAATTCTAAGCCTAAGCCTAAGTGACTAGTTGTTGGTTCGATTCCCTCTTAAGAAAATAAAATATTTAATATTTTCATTTCTTCCCTCTGATCTCGAGTCAATCACAGCGTTGAGTTACAGCACTAGACACGCAATGCATCCACAATTCGGGGAGAAAGGGGAACGGAGTGTCTTAACACTAGGTTACCTCTGACTACTTTGCTGTGCGCGGGAAACAGCGTGAAGATGAAAATAAAATGCAAATTAAAAAAACGTTGTGAAGGGACCAACATTTTAAAATTATATTTCAATTTTTTATGAAATGCCGCACGGACACCTCATCATTTATAATAAACGCAGCCCACGTGAACTAAAAGAATAAAAATTCTTGTATAATTTTAAAAGCTCCCAAAAAGTTTAATTAAAGTGAAAAAGCCCTGTAATTTTCATGACTGTGTCCCTTACTTTGTGTAGTTAATGATGTTAATATTTTATCTCAGGCTAACTTTTAGAAAATTTTAATTATATTATATTTTTATGACAAATATTTATATAATATACATAATATATATGAAATACTTAGTACTTCATTATTAAATGACTTATCCCCTGTATATTTATATGGACAAAATATCTAATAATTTTAAAGTACAATAACGGCAACGAACCTGTACTTATGAATAGTATATATGTTACCCGTATGTTTATATTTTACAGCTAATAGATACTGATAAAAATATAATAACATGAAAAAGTAAACAAGCAAATTTGTGCTTACAGAAACATAAAAAAATTGTTACTTCTTTTTATTTTCATTATTTTAATACGAATCAACACAGTACCACTATTTGAGATTTCCTTAAAAAAAACTACAGAACGCTACTTCGTTGAAAGCTCAGGAAAAATTAGTTCCATAACATTAACTTTTATTGTCATTCTTCCACCGAATTCAGAAGTTAAGAAATTGTTAAAACGGCGCCCTTTTATTGTCCATGAGGAAATATTTCGTGTGGCTTTTTGAGATTTTTTCTATATACCTACGTATAACTACGTGTAATATCTTATCATAATAATCTATTTGCTTTCTTTACTAATATGATAGCACTTTTTCATGTGTGAATATTAACATTTTCTGCTTCACGCTGTATCCCGCTGACACTTCGATCCTCATTTTCCATCGGATTTTCGAGGCGTTGCGTCTTGAGTGGCCGAACTCAATGCCGCCCGGCATTTTGCCTTAATGCCAGAGTGAAGAAATGAACACATTGATAAATAATAATTCATTTCCCCGAGTGGGGATCAAACCCATAAACGGCGAGTTAAAAAAAATATAATTTATAAGCCGGTAGAGGAAACCTAGTGTTAAGACACTCCGTTCCCCACGTTGCGTGTTGCGTGACGGAAGTCAACATCTCGCTACATATTGATTACACTTTTTTTATTAACAAAATCTAACACCAATATTTTAAAGCTTAGCAGAACGTAGCTACATGAAAGCGCGACAAGAACCAACGGGATTACACTTTCCGTATATTAGTTTTACTCTTGGGATTACATTCAACTTGCAGCTTCAAGACGCTACTAGGCCGCACTGTAGTTTTAAACTTCGCGTTTTCAGAACAAATCCTCTTAAATATGACCACGTGACATTACTGGGGTTGAAGGTATGTTTTGATAAAAAATTCTACTTTCTTATAAAGATGAAAACACTCGTACTAGTATTATAGTTATATTTTATAGTAGGAAATAAATAAAAGAAAAGAAAGATAAAGAATATAATATGACATTTATTTAGAGCGAAGAAATGAAAATATTCAATATTTAAGTTCCTCGAGTGGAATTCAAACACACAACCTGCCCTATTAACATAACTGGTCTCAAAAATGAAAGAGAGAAAAATTTTATAAATAAATATCAAATTCGTGCACTCTTGACATCGCTGCCGTAAGTTAGAACTAATAAACCTGTAGTTTCATATTGGAGACATAAAATGCTGTGCATATTTCATGCAGAGACTACTACTACCCACTACACTCTCCTGCATTTTGATTAACCCGTTCTTGAAAAGGATTCGTTTTATTAAATTTCAAAATGAAGCTCTAAAATTCTATCGTTTGTGGTTTATTGAAAAGAATTTTGCAATCAACAATCAATCACCAGTTAGGCAAGTCGTGGCGCAAAGGAACAAGGAACGGAACAGGAACGCGACAGGTTGTGAATTCGGTTCCTGCTTTATAATTCACACATGGTACTTAAAATATTTAAAATATAATTTGTTTTACTCAAGGTTAGCCGTCTATTTTCACTGACGATCACGCTGTTACTCTCGTGCGGACCATTTGAATATAAATAAGCCTTACATAATCTGCGCACGTACTGAGCAGGCCTCATAAATGTAAGAATGCGTGTTACTCCCGGTTCCCAAAACGTGCTCGACAAATCTAGATTATTCTTATCTTTTTCTTTTTTTATTGTGTAATAATATGTTAACTAGTGTAATCATATTTATGACAGAAATAATCTGGATTTTTACCTTTCCATTTATTTAAAATATTGAGGTCGTCGTAGAGCAGTGAAATTCAGGTTGTAAATTCGATTCCCACCAAAGTGAATTATTTCAGCGCTAGTAAGTAAGGCAAATGCAGGTCAACATGCGTTTCTTTGTATCTACAAAGTCTCAAATTCAGCTAGAGAGTGGAGAACCGATAATACGATGATGCAAAAAGGCTGCATATGCGAATTCAATCAAAACGTCGATCGTTGTCGTTAACACTTTGGTTGTGTTTCATATCATCAAAGACCACATCACTTATAATATAAGCATAACATAGTCCAAGTTATAATATCATTCCCTAATATAATAAATTAACTACGAATTATACTTAAAATTTATTAATATTTTACTTTTATAATTCGATCTTAAAAGGTTTTTCAAAAATTTTCGGTTTTTCAATTTGATAAAATAAGACACCCTGCACAATTTAATTAATATTTTTTCGTACTAATATTTTCTTAATATACTTTTATTTATAAAACAATATATTTAGCCGTCACGCTATATACCGCACACAGCAGAGGAAACCTAGTGTTAAGATACTCCATTTCCCAATTACCGCCGAATTAAAGCAATTGCGTGTTGAGTGGCGAAACTCAACGCCGCGCTTTTACTCGACACCAGAGCTAAGAAAATAAAATATGAAATATTTAATTTTCTGGTGTGGGAATGCAGCTCACAACCTGTCACTTTCACAGTCACACTTTGCGCCACGACTGGTAACTGACAATCCAATTTTCTATTCTGGTAGGGACAATTTCTTTAAATAAATTGATCTTGAAATCAAAACGGCAGTTCACGATTTATTTGGCTCGTCCGCGCTCCGCCGTTACGACTGGAGTTCCATATAAAAGCGATGAACCATTCTTCTAAGAAAAAACGGTGCTATCGTTTTATAGTATTTCTATTTTGATGAAAGAATAAAACAAGTTGAGAGTGCAATACGAAGCCTGAAATGGTAAGGTATTTAATGGTATGTCAACGGGGGCAGATGGAGTTATTGCCGAGATAAGCAAATATGGTGAGCCACGCGTCTTGGACTTGTTCTGGTTTTAGTGCAATTTATGCTGGAAATCAGGAGACGTCCCAGACGACTGGCGAGGTGCTGTCATCGTGCCTTTGTATAAAGGCAAAATTTCACAGATAGACTGCGCAAGCCAGTTTGATTAGCTTAGGTAGTAAAGTGTATGCTAAGAGAACGGAGTGTCTTAACACTAGTTTCCCTCTGACTACCCTGATGTGTGCGGGATACAGCGTGAAGCTGATTTATTTATTAATTTATAAAGATATCACCCAATTCTGTGTCCAGCTAAATCTGTTCTCTCAAAATATGAGAAAAGTTATCGGAAAGGAAACGGTAGATTATTTTATTTTTCAAGTTGCAATGAAGTACAAGTACATTACCATTACATATAACTTAATCGTGTAAAAATAAACAACATAACCAATTCTCCATTTCCCCGAATAAATCAGTGGAATGTACATAAAGCAAGTAACTGATGTACAAATTAACATGTTAATAAAATGTATTGTGTTGTCTCGTAGATTGCGCATAATTGCATCCGAAACCCGACAATGGCGCCGATCGTGCTTAACGTAATTGCATTTTATCTGGAAATATTTCTGCGGCCCTCGCTGAGTGCTATTGAACTCGGGAAAATTTACATTTATTTATCACTAGCATTTTGTTCGAGGTTTCGGTGATTTACAATTCAATCTCAATATAAATTTCATAAAAGTTACTTGATTTATTTTATTACAAAAGGGGTTACATTCTAAACAATATCGTTTAATGTTAATTTTAGGATTCCGTACCTCAAAAGAAAAAAATGAACCCTTGTTGTCCGTTTATTAAGACCACTTATCTCGAGATCACGTGGATGTATCAATCTGAAATCGATATTAATTATTCAGGTCTGCGGTCCTTTGCAGTACAGAAAGAAATAATCTTCTATATCAAAGCAATGAAAGGATACGAGCGTTTATGAGTCGTTTTTGTTGCATTCTGTGTGAACCCTTGGTGGGTGAGTCCGACTCGCGCATAGTTTTCTATGAAGACACTTCTGTTTCTTGCCTTGACATGACGGAAAGCGGAGAATGGAACTAGCGTACAAATTAACTAGATTGAAATAAAACACCATTTTCAAGACATTGCCTGTTGAATGATGGAAGTAAATAACGTGCTTTACCTCTTTCACTATAGTGATCGAACCCACAACCGTCGCATTGACGTCTTTGCGCCTCTGCGACACGACGGCATTATGATAATTATAAGAATATAATCTAAAATATAATACATAAATGAATAAAAATATAAAGGAACATACACTCAAAATATTTTCAACAAGACGAACACGTCTACATAGAAACACTCAATCATCTCAATGAAGCCTTTCTGTTCCCAACTTATATTGGCTCCTTTGTGAGCGGGATCGCGTTGGGCGTCTATTTCACTGCACTACACATATCAGAAGTACAACTTGTGTTCATTTTATTTACACTTGTTCGAAAAGTGTAGACATGATAATATTGAGAAAGTGGCTATTTGTCATATTATGTATGTATTTTCATATTTTAGAGGCCATCCTTGCACAAGGGCTCAGCGCGTATCAAAATTTAAAATATTCTTTATTCAAATAGACTATGTAAGCACTTTTCAATCGTCGAGTGCACATACAAACAAAAAGCTACCACCGGCTATCAGTGAATGCAAAGCCTGTGGGTTCGTTTCCCATTCGGAAAAATAAATTATTTTTACTTTCCACTGTCTAGTAACAAGACATAGCTCACTGAGTTCCGCCACTAAGACACTATGTCTCAAAAAAATTGTTGAGATTTGGGAAGAATGATATGGGGTGTAGGGAACAAAGTGCTAGGTTCTCTTTGCCTACCCTGCTGAATGCGGATTGAATAGGTATATTTAAATATAATTAAAGTATGAGGTATATGTCAACTTATAACACAACAAATAACAGAGAAAAGAAATAAATTATAAAATTATTTTAAGATATTCATAAAAAAACATATTTCCCAATATAAACTTCGTAATTCACGTAGTAGTACCCATAACTTCATAACTAAGGCGGACTCATTCGTAATCTGATCATGGTAAAAGTTAGTCCCAATTGACTCCGACTAATAATTTAAATCGAAATGGTTAAAGTTATGTAGAGGCACCCTTTATAGGGGTAATTTGCAAATTCTTAAACCAGCAACCATCTTACAGCGATCGATCATCTTATATTGAAAGCATAAATTTTATGAATATTAGTGATATATATATAAGTTCCTTTATAGATTCTTCAGTTGCTTTAGCGGAGAGTCTTGACATTAGGTTCTCTCTGCTTACTCTAGCTAAGCGAAAGAAACAATTGACAGCATATTCTGCTTTCATACAAGGGTGAACGTAAAATTATTTGTTACACTTTTACGCCAAATGTACTCAACCGATTATTCTGAAACTTTGTACACATACTCTTATAGTTATTAATAAGGATATAAGAAAATATATTATCGTTTGGCTCTAATATAGAATTAAGTTGAAGCGCGCAAAGCCGCGTTATTACAATTTTTATTTTTATCACAAGTGGTAAACATTATAAACTAACAATCATGTCAATATGTTTTTAAAACAAACCAAAAAAATTATAACGTTAAAATTATCATAATACGTATAACGTTAACGTTAATATACTATTTGACAAACCCAACTGTAAATTTGTAAAAACTTCTTATAAATTCAAACGAGTGACGAGGCTATCTAGATGTCTTATCATATTTACTGCGCTAGACGTTTTCCAGGCTACCAGTCAGCGTGAAAGTGAGCCAAAGCACAAAATGAATATATATTTTACGTGATGTAATTTCAGTTTTAGTAATTCTATTTTCAGTGACTTTAATTTAATAATAATGATTTTGTCCTTTTATATTCAAATTAATGTATTTGTTTTTTGGCCTTAAGAATTAACATTTAAGACCAAAGCCTATTTAATTTAATATGTAAAATAGAACAATAACAATCTATTTTATTATTAATCATTTATTTTCCAAAAGACCATGTACATTGCGTATGCATTGTAATAAATACGCATATAATACACAAATGCAATGTGTTTCATTGCATCTATCTCCACCTTAAAGGCCGGCAACGCACCTGCGGCTCATCTGGTGTTACACGGGGTCGTGTAACACCAGATGAGCCGCATCACTTACCTTCAGGTGACCCGAACGCTCGTTTGCCTTGTCCTTGTCCCATAAAAAAAATACCAGATAAACAAATATAAGAAGAAAATGGTTAGACCACTTTTCTTCTAATTTGATTATAACAAGGCATACAAGATATATCAGAAGTACTCGTATTCATCTAAATGTTTAACTCGTTTGAGACATGCCTTGAAAGTGTAAGTTTAAGGGCTTAATTGAAGATTATTAATAGTAACGTGGAGATAACGCGGGAGTTAAGTTCAACGTCAAATGAATATTTAATATAATAATGAATAGCAGGATAGGCAGAGAAAGACATTCATTTCCTATTAACACACTTCCCCACTTCACTGATTTCTTAAGCACTGCGTATTGAGTGGCGGAACTCAACGCCGCTTTGCCTTATTAGCACCACGAGGAAGTATTCAATATTTTTATTCCCCGAGTGAGAATTGAAGCCACAATCAACACGTTTACAATCTAACGATTGCAACCATGTGCCACGACGCCGTCATTATTAATTTTATTTATAAATTATTTATTTATTTTATTTATAATTAGTGATGACTACGCTACGTTACTACTAATAATTTTTTATACTAAAGATAATTTTTTTAAAAAATAATTCTTATTTAATTGGATGAATAAATGTACTTCTTAAATTTTAGAATTAGATATATCACTTTTACTAAATATATATAATATGCAGAAACAGTACCAAAGTAACTGTTTTTACATATCTGTTATCTTCTCATTACACGGAGACCCTAAGTAAGCACTCAACTACATCGTTTGCTTTCTGAGACAATATATTCAGATACGTATGTTATTGCGGCGTACTATCCAAACTTATTTGAGCTATAGGTATACTGTATATATGACGCAGGTGAAGCGAATTATGGCTGTTAAAATAAATTTTATTTACACGAGTGAGGCCAGTCGTGGCGCAGGGATACAAAGTGTTGTAAAAGCGACTGTTGTGGAAATCCGCCAAAATGAAATATTTATTTAAAAATAAATTTTTCTTTTTTTCGTTCTGGTGTCGAGGCAAAAGTGCAGCCACTCAACACGCAATGCCTCCAGAATTCGGTGGAAAGTGGGGTATGGAGTGTCTTAACACTAGATTCCATTTGGATACCCTGTTGTGAACGAGACGTTATCCACTTTCCATCCCATTTTCTAGACAGTGTGTTGATTGACGAAACACAACGCCGTTAATATCCCTCCTAGGTCCTGAAAAAATAATATTTACTTTCATCTAACCATCTTATTAAAAATATAATATTAATAATATTTCGTATAATCTTTTCACTTATACGAGTATAATAAAGGAATATCGTTATATTATGGTTTAAAAAAATAGAAAACATACCAGGTAATATTTTAAATACAAGAAGCTTTTGCAGGTGCTCGGAGATGTAAATTGTTTACTGGCTTACGAGTAACCTCTGAAAAGTTACATTATTCCTGACTCCATCATCACACCAGCTCCAGGATATTATAATATTGTATTGTCACCTAACCTACGTACTGACAAGTTCCATGAGGATACCATTATTACAAATAGTTCAAATTCAGATTCTTAGATTTTATTACACAGTTAGCTTATTACAGCTCGACCCCGTAAAAGCCTAAGCCGCAAGCCTAAAGCATAAGCCGAGCTTCGAATCTAGGTCGTAAAATCTCAATCAATCTATAAATAATTGCAACTGAAAATGTTTTATACAATGTTTAATAGTTGACATATTATGTCAACTCGCATTGCCTCCAATGCCTCCAGACTTCAGAGGAAAGTGGGGAACGGAAGTGTCTTAATGGAAGTGAAATATCCTATTACTAGTCGTCTAGGTTCCCTCCACCTACTTAACCTGCTCTGTACAGAATATAGGCCTGAATATTATAAACGATATAAGCTTTAAACATTTAAATATTTGCAGACAACATCACAAATTGGGATACAATTTATATATTCGTTTAAAAGTCCACAACAATAGCAATGGATGATTACGAAAACCAACAGTTAAGGTAACTTCGACGTGATGACCCGTTTGTTATGGTAATGAACTACTTTATTGGACATTCTACTCAAATATGACTGTTTCGATTTATAAATTAGGATTTATCTTAGTAGTGACCATATAATGATCCTATTTGTACAATTTAAGACAGCTTTTGTGAAATTAATAGAATAAGGGTTTTAAATAATTAAGAAATATATTAATTTAATTACTGGAACTGTAAAAAATGTACCATCTGTTACTCCATATAGCAAGGTAGAGGAAACCTAGTGTAAAGACACTCTGCTCCCCATTTTTCGCCTGATATTGCATGTTGAGTAGCGGAATTGAACTCCCGTTTTGATTTAGTACTAGCCGTTATGGTCAGATGCTGTGTGACTGCACCAAGAATCCCTCTAATGTAAATAATGGAAATGTAACAATGAAAACCCAACAGGTATTTGAGTTTTATTATAAATACGAACATATATTTCCAATTACGGGAACTATTTTTAACAATAAATTGGCTATTAAACTTAACGGATACATATTATAACTCTGACGGTCAGTCTGACTAGAGACGATTTTTTTTTATAGGAAAAGCATGGCAAACGAGCGCACGGGTCACCAGATAGTAAGTGATCACCGCCGCCCACGACACCGCGTAACACCAGAGGAACTACTGGTGCATTGCCAACTTTTGGGGTGGTTGGGTGCCGGAGCCCGGTATTACCTAATGCGAATCGCAGTGACATAAAGCCACTACCTCACGCCGGTTTTAAATGTCGGGGGTGATACTGATCCGGTCGAGTCTGCCCATGCGTGTCGCCATTGCTGGTGGCGTGACTCTTCCACTCGTCAAATGATGAATATATTAGATTCGAGTATTCTAGCTCCTCCTCCTAGCCCCACCACCCAGATGTCCTTACCACTTCTAAACTAAATTACTTCGAGACAGAGATATTATTAAAAATATTACATATCTGGCTTAAATCATCGCATGAAATACAAATGTAAATTTAACGTTGTTCTTTTAATTTGGCATGTTCTGAAAACCAATTTTAATGTCAATAAAGAGCCGACAACCGCAGCCCAGTGAGTGAACTTTAATTTAACGTTTATTTATATGAAAATGTGGAAAAAAATTAAAATTGTTTCAGCTTAACTTTGATTCAGATTGTGTTGAAACATTTTTATGTAATGTGTCAAATATTTACTACATTGTATACTAATTATTAAAAAAACGAACTTATTAATTAAATAAATATCAAGTTATTTTAAAACTTGATATTTCAGTATCAATTTCAGGATTGTAGGGCAATGGGAAGTATAATTTATGACCCTTGTACTTCCCATTGACCTTGCAGAAAAGATGACCATCTTAAATTTACCATGTATCTTTAGTTAATCTTGATCAGATGACCATCTTTAATTTTTCTTAAATCTGCACGCGGTTATAAGAGTTTAATAAGAGACAATAAGTCTAAGGTCTAAGAAGTTGAAAAAAAAACAGTTTCTTGTATTCAAGAATAATATAAGAAACTCCTAACAAGAATTTATATGAACAGATATATGAACAGATGTATGTACTATAGGTATTTATGTAGCTCTCATAAAATCTTGGGCATCAAGCAAGCATTATAACTACTGAAGAACCTTCCGTATACTGTATTAAAAATATTCTTGAAGAAAAATAAAAACTCATTTAAATTCTCAAATTAATGATATTCCTCAGGGAATCTGAAGTAACTTCTAAGACATACATAGCTCTTTGTTTGTTAAGAATTTTAATTAAGTTTACGTACACGTTGTGCTTTAGTTTATTGTTATTCAAAATATTTATTGAAGAACTTCTTTGCTTCTATAAATCAAATTAAGTACATTTCAGCCTTCTTTTGAAAGAGTCATACAAAGAGAAATATTTTGATTCAGCTGTTGGTTAATTGTAGTAAAAATGATCAACTCATAAAGCTAAGCGTCGTTATTTTCGTGCAATGTTTATTTGCACAATAATAATAAGTTATTTGTTTATTTTTTCATAATAGCCTATTTGATTAATAGAAAGCTTACTTTTAAATAAATACATTAAAATGATAGCCAACATATTATATAATTTTGTAAAAAATTATAATTCTTTTTATTGTTTGGTTGGTTCTTGTTGCCAGAGCCAAGAACCAACCATCACGTGTCAAAGACCATAAAAAATGATAACTCATCAAAAATTGCCACTGCGCCACGAAGGACTCAAATTAATATTTAAAAAGATGTTTTCATTTTACACTGCAAGATTCCGCCCTAACAAAAGTTAATAGCTTGTGAGTTGTGAGGTCTTATGTTTTATAAAAAAAATGAATATATTTGAATGTCCTGAAATTGATTTTATATTTCTCAGAGATGATTTTAATAGAATCAGTTATTTTTTTTTTGTTTTACCCATAAACAATACTTTACTCATCAGGATCAATAACCCTTTTTAATCGAATATCTCTTAATTAGCTTTATTCTTTTACTATATCAAAATTCCTTCACTGCTGTTCAGTAGTTTATAGCGGTTACAGCGGGCCGCTAGTTGTCTGTTTGTCACGTATATTCATTACAAAGATTTTTTTATAATAATTAGCTTACTTGACATACATATGTACCTGTAATTATAATATATTAGTATGAAACCAACTCTTCTAACTGGAAATGCAATTCGTGTTTATGCGGTGTAATTTCCTTGAAAATAGCAGAATTTCCATTTTCTCGAACTCCGCCACGCATGATATTACACAAAAATTGTCTCATAAAAATTCTTTCGCGTTCTCTTCAGATTTGTGTAAAAGAAACACTTTTGAATGCACTACTTATACTTTGTGTGATGAATATACGAGCTTTGCTGGATGCTCGTGAAGGTTTGACCATTACAGGGGAATTCCCAGCGCTATTCAGGGGCATTTTGATCGTTGGGCCAGGTCGCACCGAGACGCGGTCATGCTGTGAGGTAGGACTGCGCCTCGTCGCCTTTTACGGCGGCAGAGGGTGTGTTGTGAGATTGAGGAATAAATCCTGCCTATGTACTGGGCGTTTGCGGCTGTAATTGGATTGTCGCGATCTAGAAGGATGTTGTCTAGGAGGAAGGATGTTCCACACCCTCTTCTTCGACGTCCTCGTCGAAGAAGAAGTTGTGGAAAAATATGGATCCCTACTAAAACTTAGGTTTAGGTTTAAAGAAACTTTATTATCGAAAAAGACACAATGTCACTTATACGATAGCACAATTTTAACTTAATATCTATATTAAATCTAAATCATCAGCATCGATAGCACAACAGATATACACAATAAAAAATCACAATAACTATACGTCTCACTACATAGTTTCAAGTTAAGTAATAATAATTTAGCTTAGTTGCTACATTTTGTTTTGTAAATGTCCAGCTAATTGTCTTTTAAATG
>DWGR01000829.1:0-19102 GCA_018247715.1 Heliconius burneyi
CTGGAAGAAGAGTAAGGTCCTCGTGGCGTCTAATTCAAAACGCAACGGTCGTGGGTTCGATTCCCAAAGGATATAATAAATTATTTTCATTGCCTCGTACTGGCCTCGGTAACAAAACCAAACTTGAGGTTGAGTTCAGCCGCTCAATAAAAAAAGAAAAGAAAAATACTTAATATTTAATATTATTTTTACATATTTGTATTAGAAATTTTAACTACAATATTATAAAGACGTAAGAAAACTATAGAGCACGTAAATGCTGTAAAAAATACGTTTTACGTTTATTGCTTATTTTGTAACGAGAGTCGGTTTCGCTTATAAAATATTTCAGTAATTATCCTTAAAAGTGTCCTCGAGATGAAAGTTAAGACTAACTTTGACTTAGCAAATATAGAATATTTAAAGAATATATATTTTAATTTTTGAGGCCAGTTATGGCGACCCGTCAACGCGACGGGTTGTGGGTTCGATTTCAACTCGGGAAATCGAATATTTAATATTTTCAGCTAAAGGGGAAAAGCGTGGCTTTGGGTTTCGCCACTGAACACGCTATCCTTCCAGAATTAGTAGTTTAGTAACGATTAGTCTGATTAGTAACGAAGTGTCTTAACAATAGGTTCCTAGGTTCCCAGCGTGAAGTTATAAAGAAAAAGATAACAACAAAGCCTTTCCTATTTTTTCTAATTAATTGCGTACTATATCCGAATCATTTAAACGGTCTAATAATCAAGTATATAAAAAGAAAACGACGCGGTCATGCGTCATTGGCTACCTGGTGGTATGATGCAGTAGCTTATAGTATTTTTTATATTTATATATAAGTATATAGGTTCTATTCTTGGTTGGGATAAGCAAAATGCCATTTGTATAAAGAAAAACAAAGAAATAATAATTAACTATTGCAAAATTAGTTGTATAAAACCAACCGTAACAAATTTAACGATTTATCGATAAAATAACTAATATATTGTACATAAAACCGGTTAAGTGCGAGTCGGACTAGCCTACTGAGGGTTCTATACCAAATTCATCTATTTTATTGTTTTTGTAACTCCACCCAAAAAACTAATGGAACAGTAATTCATCTTTAAAATAAAACCCTCCTAGTGAAGACACTTAAGAATATCCAAGAATAGAGTCGATTAACATAAAATTTTGCAAATTTTCTTTGTGATCTCGTTAAATTCCTTGCCACACTACTTATTTCGAATGACCGTAACGCTTAGATTCAAAGACGAAGTAATTGCTTCGGAAATCTAGATCTACAATTAAGATAAGATGATATGGCTTGAAAATACGTTAAATTTACAAATAGAAAAAATAAATGTTTATTTTATGATTGTCATTTTAATAAGAATTTGACGACTTTGTCCATTTTAAAATACTTTACTAGAATTAAAAAAATTTAAATATAACAGAGTAGATAGAGGTGACCAAGTGTCAAGACACTCCGTTCTCATTCTTTCATTGCTTATAAGTATTTATTACAATACTCTTTGCCCTGAGCATAAGTTAAGCCCAGAACGCGGCGTGACGTAGCGGCACAGGATTTACACTCGAAGATATAAATTATTTTTATTGTTAACTCTGGTAATAAGACATAACGCGGACTTGATTTCCACCACTCTACAGGCAATGTCTTTAAAATTAAGCGGTTCGCGACGGAGTGTCTTAAAACTAGGTTCCCTCTGCCTACCCCACCATAAACGGGATACAACATGAAGCTACCCCATTTCAATCCTATTCCAGTTTTAAATATCAAAGGAAAATTTTTACGTTCAACATAATGAGGTAGCCTGATTTATGTGGGCGACGTGTCCTGGAAATTTAGTAGCATCTGGAACTTACAGCCGTGAAATATTGTGTGTGAAACGTTGGAAATGTTTTTGTTATGTACTTAGATGTAATGACTTTGGTATATTATTATCTATACATATACGTAATAGTACACTGGTTGTGGGTTCGATCCCCACTCGAGGAAATTAAATATTTATTTATATATTTTTTTCATATCTTCGCTGTGGTTTAGAGGCAAAGCGCGTCATTGAGTTCACTCAACACGCAATGCCTCCAGAATTCGGAGAAAAATGAACCTAGTAACCTAATATTAAGATATTCTGTTCCCATTTGAACACTTCCATATACCATTTTCGGCCGAATCCTGAAGGCATTATGTGTTAGTTTAAACTATGGTCATATTAAGTAAGGTTCCCTGGCTCAATAATAAAAAAGTAGAGATAGGGAACTATTAACATTTATATAAATTTTGTGTCGTTTTGAAATATTAAATTAAATAAAAGAAATTGCCATATCGTATGTTATTTCCCAATTGTTTACAAATGTATTCTTGTTCCATTTACATAATATACTCGTAGTGTGTGCGTATAAAATTTAAAGGTAATAAAGACAATTTTAGAGAGCGTTACGAACAAACATTACAAGATAAGCTGATTTCATTATATTTTAAGTACATCAAGAAAATATATATTTAAAACTGTTATTGACAGCACGTCTGACTGTAAAAGTGAACATTGCCAGTTCGATTTCCAATCGGGGGAATGCTAACATTTCAATTGTTTTCATTGCCTCGCTCGGGTAACAAGGCATAATGCAGCGTTGGGTTTCGCTATTCAATAAAGAATATTTTAAAAAATTGTGGGAAGTAAAGATGATTGTAATAGCGTCAAGACACTCTTAACGCTATTACAATTTATCTGCTTAACCTAGCTGGCTTAGCTTTAGAGAAAACATTAGAATAAATATAGTGAATTTAAAGGTAGGGATAGAGAACCTGATATTCACTTCGTTCCAAATTCATCTACTTCCGTTTCCCTTTTTCCTCTGAGTTGCGGATATTAACACCTCACATTACCTTGTTTACCTTTACCACTGCACCACAACGGGTCTTTACTAAAAAGTATACATTACTTCAATTAACCCAGATAGCCCTTAAAAAGCCAAAATACAGTTATATAAGAAAATAGAACGAGCGACTTTTACTTTCATTAAAAACTTAAACTTGTATATCGACATGTTAAGTAATGTTGCTAAATGGTTTAACTATTGATCTGTTGTACCACATTATGGTACTAAACGTTCTTTAAATCTAAGAGAGAATATTTACTTACTGTTTTGAATAAATTATATAATATTAAGGCTTGATGCCGTTGTGGAATGGACTACGCGTGACGGATGTGAGGTTCGATTCTGACTGGTGGGATGATTATATTAAATCTATTCTCATTATGCTAAATGTTGCAAAGCGCAATGTTGAGTTCTACCATTCAACACGCAATGTCTAAAAATTAATATTATTATCTTTATATTACTAATAACTTAGAAATATAAGTAATCCAGCAGAGTGAAACAAAACTTTTTTGTTTTTTTTTTTTACAAAAAAATTATTATTTTTCTTCTTCACATACATAATTTGTTTAAAAGGAACCCTATATTTAACACACTATTAATAACGTTTAACAAAATAAAAAAAAATCGAATTATTTCTTTATAAGATTGCGATTTTAAAAGTGTTGAAAATTAATGATTTAAATCAGCGTTGACGTAAATTATTACAAACCGGACCGGTTTGGACGACTGGTGACATTTAGATTGCGTCAAGTAGGGCCTTAGGTATGTGCTAGGCCCAAATATGCTTTGTCTATATTTTATACAAGCACTATAAAACTGTGAGTTCTTAGGAACTACTGGTGGAAATTGAATAATAAATTTTCTTTTGCTATCTCTGTTTAATGAGATGGTTACGTTACGTTATTTATTTAGACCAGTGGTTCCTAATCAGTGGTCCGCAGAAGCCTAAAAATGGTCCGCGAATTATTTTTAATTTTAGTGGGCCAGTGTTAAAATTTGTGTTTGATTATGACAGTTTATATTTATTATACCTACATAGTGGTCCCCGTTAGCAATATTGATATAAAAGTGGTCCCTGATCCACAAAAGGTTGGGAACCCCTGATTTAAGCCTACTGTACTTGAGCTAAAAGTAACTTCAGGCATTTAGAATGCGTCATGCATCAAACACTGTTTATTTCTCTATATAATTATAAAATTAGTCCAACCCAACCCCGTAGTAAAATTCAGATAGGTAAAAAGAATCTAATCTATTCTATACAGTCTGTTCTTCATTTTCTGTTCAAGACACCGCGTGAGTTGAGCGGTACTCAACGCCACTCTTAGTTGTGTGAAGGAAATGAAAACTCACTCATTCGGAGATATCGAACTGACCACCCTTATTGTCAATCACTGAGCCACGATGGCCTCAAAGCTTAAGATATATTAAAATACTTCAAACATTTGCCAAATCAGTGACCTCTTGAAGGCTATTGAATAAAATATGCATTTACATACATATATATGTAATCGTAATATATATTTAATTATTTATTTAAAGAATACAACAAGATATATATCTTTATTTATACAAGGTTGGGGTCAAAAGGTCTAACGATTTAGACATTGATTATATATTAGATTTTGATTAAAATAAACAAGAAATCTATTTATTGTATATATATTTGTTAAATAAAAACATACTATTTTTAAAAAATAATATACTATTTTTAAAATTACCGTGTCCACTAACGACACATATTTTGACATATTGCCAAAGTCAAAATCGAACCCGCAACCCTTATGCTTACTATAATAACTTTACCTTATAGTTTAGGAACATTCAAAGTTATAAATCTATAGAAATGACGTCATTTTTATATTGGGCGGTCGGAAAAATATATAATATAGTCCACTAGCACTTTATTTGGCCTCCACATGCCCACGACTGACATCCCTGACATTAATCAACCTATAGTCGATTTTAATTTTTTGTTAACTTTAGCATATAGCTGAGTAGGAAAACGACATTTTGTGTAAAGCTATACATTAAGAGATATTGTTTTTATAATATTAATGAAAAAAATCTTCGAAGGCAAAAATGAGACGCAGTGTTAAAACACTCCGTTCTTCTTCCCCACTTTCCGTCAAAATCGAGGCATTACGTGTTGAATGGCGGAACTCAACGCCGCGCTTACACCAGAACGAAGAAATGAAAATATTAACTATTTCATTTCCTCGATTGAGAATCGAACTTATCACGTTTACAGTCACACAACACCAAATATACTACTTGTATTTAGAAACAGGTCTCTATTAAACCTTTTTGTATGCACAGACCAATTCGTATATAATATGTATGTAAAACGCGGAAATGGTTAACAGATACTTGAGTAGCTCGTTCTAACTAGTTCACAGTCTACAATAATTATTAGTAGCATTATATGGTCGAGGCAAGCGACATGGCTATGGGTTCGATTTCCACTCTAGAACGCAGTATATTTAAGTTAAGCTTAGTATATGAAAAGACCGAACATGATTGTGTTTTTGGGGCTCTGAATGAACGTAATATAGAAGAATGCAAAATATAAATTGCCAAAAGTGAAAAGTCTATTGTCTCTGGTTCCTCTATATACCTTATAGAAAATGACATTCTTTACGAGGCCGTCTAATAGTAAACGCGAAAGCTGAGTGAGTTCGATTTCCTTTCGGAGTAATAAATTATTTTAGCAGTCTATCTTAATATCTTCCTTCTGCCTTCCCTTCTATATGCGGGATACAGCGTGAAGATATATTTTTTAAATATTCTTTATAGAATCAAGATAAAGTATATAATATAGGTACAATTCACAATTGCGACACATAATTAATATAATATTAAACTGTCAATACGGCCAATTGACTCGAAATGTAATGTCCGCTAACATTTACCGAGAACGAAGGTTCTTATATAATTATATTCTCGTATATATAAATAAAAAGTGTGTGTCTGTCGTTTCATATAACCTTAAAAGATTTTTGTAGTTTCACGCTGTGTCCCATACATAGCATAGCAGCGTAAGCAGAGGGAACCTGGGCACCTTAAGGTTGTCCACTTTCCGCCAAATTCTGGACACGTTCGATTTGAGTGGAGACTAACGCCGCGCTTCGCCTCGTTACTAGAGCGATGAAATTAAAATTTTAATATTGAATGGGTATCGAACTCACCATCTGTCGTGTTCACAGACGCTTGTGCCCCTGAGTCACGAGACTTGTGTAAATTTTAAGATTTTTAAGTATATTTATCATATATTTAGCTTTATTTAATATTCAAGAAGTTTTCAATAATTTTAATCCCTTTGACGCAGCGAGCGGGCTGTTGTTTGGACAAACAAAAATAACATAACACGGCGTTGACTTCCGAAACTAAGCACGCAATATCTCGAAAATTGAGTGGAAAGTATTAAACGGAGTGTCTTAACACTCATTTTCTTTGCCCATACTGCTATACACACGGAACGGTGTATATCTAAAAAAGATATAAATTCTAATCTGTACCTAGTATGACCGTATTTAATCTGGCAAATCGTAACTGTGCCACGACGACCTTAAATAACTTTACGATTTCCATTAAAATATATATTTATATAATAAATGTCCATTTTAAAACGACTGAGGACCGATTATGCATTTTTACGATAGCATTAATCATTGACTAATGCTTACGTTAATTATCTTTAATTGACATTAAGACACACGAAGACCTAATTATTATTTAACTGGACTTAAACTTGTTTATATGTATATGTTTTTAATTAAAAAAAGTTTATTTCGTATATTTTGAAATAATTTATTAAAAATTAATTTATTAAATTATAGAGGCAAAGCGGTGTCCGAAAGAGCCAATTCCGTCACATAACACGCAATTTCTCTAGAATTCGACAGTAAATGGGGAACAGAATTGTCTTAATGGGAACGGAGTGCCTTAACACTATGTGTCCAGGATCGTTCTGCCCACTTGATGACATAGTACGGGATTTAGCGTGACGCTAAAAAAATATAGAATATAACGTTTAAGCTTATATAGTAAAATGTTGTTTAATCTAGTAGTTAATCTAGTAGTGTTAAATCTAGTATTTTATATTACATATATATAAAACTCTTCCGTTGTTAAGTTACTGACCGACAATGCCGAACATTACGCGGCGTAGAGCGCTGAAATTAAAAAATATTTCCATTTTCTCTTTACCTCATGTGATCTCGATATTATTGCAGGTATTAGAAAATAAGGCTTACCTGAAAACAAAACAAAAATTATTAGAAACAATTGATTATTAATAATTAGTAATAAAGACTTGTACTAAAAATTGCAATAAAATGTATATAACCTTGAAAGTTTTACTTTCAGTAAAATGGATTTTTTTAAAACTAATTAATATTATTATACATTCTGAAGTAATTATATTTTTTTATATAACATAGAAGTAATATATAGATTTATTGCATCATACCTCTACATTATATCTTATCTTATTTTATTTATCAAATAAATACTTTGAATACGTGGCGTAACTCAACGCCGCGTTTTACAACACAAATATAAACAATAGTTTCCGTTTATAACAATAGTGAAAGGATTCATGTAACGGAAGTTGTTATGTACAGCTTACAATCAAAATCCTCTTACGAGTACATACAAACACTTATAAGGCCAACTAGTGTTATACAACTTGTATACAGGATGTAACTGTGTAATATATTTGTAGCTACATATGTATTTAATTCTAAGCTATATTCTATGAAGCTTCACGCTTTTTCACGCAAATCTAGAGAAGAACCTAGTGTTAAGACACTCTATTTGTCAGATTCCGCTCAATTTTCGAGACATTCCATGTTAATTCAAAGACGTCATTATCTAAAGCTATATGCGTCGTAGCGCAGCGGCACAAGGCTGTAACTGTAACGCGACGGTTGTGGGTTCGATCATTGAAATATTTATTTACGTTTATATTTCCATTTCTTCACTCTGGTGTCGAGGTAAAGCGCGGCGTTGAGTTCTACCACTCAACACGCAATGCCTCCAGGATTCGGCAGAAAGTGGGGAATGAAGTGTCTGAACACTTGGTTTCCTCTGCCTACCTTACTGTGTGCGGGATAGTACGTGAAGCTTATTTAATTTTTTAAATTTTGAAATAAAAGATGACTAATAATTATCTAAATTGTGGCATTGAATTCCGCCACTCAACACACATACCATAAGATTTCAGTGGAAAACGTGAGTGTCTTAACACTAGGTGCTATTTGCGAGATACAGCGTGAAGCTAAAAAAAATCAAAAGCCATATCTCTATCTAAATCATATTGTCTTCCTTCAATAAGTTAGATTATAATTCATGTACTGCAGATCCAAGTCGGAACTGCATACTCTAATATGCGACGCCGCATACAGTGCGAACTTAGCCTTATATTAATATGTATGATATGACTTTGTTACATTCACGATTGTCTGTATAAGGCTGGTTGCACACTATTGTGTAGGATTTTTTTAATATTTTAAAGTAGGCTAAGTTAGCCTCTAAAGACTCGAGCCCGTCAAAGTGCAGTGTCTGGTTTTAAAAGCGGTGGTTGTGGATTCGATTCGGAAAAATCAGTAATATATTCATTTTCGTCGCTCTAGTAACAAAGCAAAGGGTGGCATTGAGTGCTGCTACTCAATACGAATTGTCTTCCTTTCCTACCTCGACTTCTCATTCCCTACACATACATATGAGTATGTATAAAATATAATTTACTTTGTGAATCTCTGCCTTTAGGTTCTATCTAATGCCTTTAGATTCTACTGCAATGATATATACCTTAGTAGAATAATCTACTCAATTTTTTATTTAAGTTTTGGTATATTTTTTAGCTTCATGCTATATCCAGCATATAGTAGCATTGACAGAGAGAGTCTGGAAACCTAGTGCTAAGACCCTCCGTTTCATTTTTTCCGCCTAATTTTCGGACGGAGGCTCTGCGTCAGATTGAACCCACAACTGTTTTCTTTACTACCACGGCTTCTGTATGGTATCTAAATATGAGAAAAAATATAGATAAAACACTTTTGAAGACGCATGTGAGATGAATATTATATAACGCCGTAAGTATAGGTAAAAAGTTTATACATATTTCTTTTTTTTTTTTGAGTATAATGTAACGAATTAAAAGAAGTTGAATGAAGTACTCAATTTCACGCTTTACTCCACACAATATAGAGAAATTGAACCTAATGTCAGGACACTCTGTTCTCCAAGCACCAGCCAAATTAAAACATTGTGTGTTGAGGGACAAAAATTTTGTAATTTTGTCATAATAAATGCTCCTGAGTGTTAATCGAACCTACAATCATCGTATTTACAGTGGAATCGCCGTATTTACAGCTTCCGTCTACACCACAGTGGCTTGGATGTACAAATAATTTAATTTATAATTTCGAGAAATGTCAAGAAAGAGGTCATTGCTCTGGGACCTCCAAAAAGTCTCATCTTTTAGGATTGTTTACAAAATATTTATATCACACGATTTGTAAGTTAATGTTTTCTTTTAAAAGAATTTTTTACGATATCAAAAATCAGTTTCACGCTGTATCCCGCACATAGCAGGGTAGGAAGGGGAAAGCTAGTGTTAAGACACTCCGTTCTGCACTTCTTGCTGAATTTTTAGAAGCATCGCGTGTTGAGTAGCTTGGCGGGCTATTGTCTTGGTGCCAGATTATAAAATTAGAGTAATTCAGGCAGTAAAAGCATATTTGTTGATCATTACTGGGTCTTGTTACATATTTTACTAAATACTCTTGAACTATTAGTCGTTTATATTGTAATTTTTATAAAAAAAAAATAATTATATAAGAAAAAAACAAAAAAATCGTATCGCTTTCGTTAAGTTAAAAGGGATCGTAACGGACACGTGAAGTAAGTATAAGTTTTTTTACGTTTCACTTTACATACGAAAAGGGTCGGTACTACTTTGTGTTATTGAACGTGATCTTGGTATCCTTTTATGATTTTATACGCATTTCTTGAATTTTAAGGAGTAAATAAGGAGAGCTTAGTGGTAAGTCACTTTTTGAAATTTCAACTCATTATTGAAGAAACATAGCGCAAGGCTCAGGGGCACAAGCATACTGCTGTACACGCGACAGGCTTGGGTTCTATTTCTACTCGAGGAGATTAAATATTTTAAGTTTCTCGCTCTGATAAGGAGGCAAACCGCGGCGTTGAGATCCAGCGGAAAGTGGAGATTGGAAATGTTTTAACGGGAACGGAGTATCTTAATATTAGGTTCTTAGGTTCTCACTGCAATTGCTTTGTGTTTGGATATATTGATAAGCTAAAAAAAAATGGAATTATCTTGTATACCCATTACTCTACTATTCACTATACAAAGAAAAGAATGTACAGAATTAGAAATTTAATACCGTTAAGTAAACGTCCTTGAAACATTAGGAGTGGTCGGTCAGGTCAGTCAGTGGGTCACTTTTAAAGTAGGTAGTGTTAATTGAAGTCTGTTTAAATAGGCTTTTGAATGAAATTTTTAAATATGAATTTGCATATTTACAATTTTTCTTTATTATATTATGAATGACACTATTAGTTCAGTGTACTAGTTCTCCAATTTGCGATACAGAGTAAGACTTAAAATAAAAGCAGAGAGAGATTGCGAGAGTGACGAAACTTAACGGAGCGCTTTTGTTGGAGCGAGGAAAAGAAATAATTCTTACATCCCAGTGAATATCGAACCTATAACCATCGTGTTTATGGTCAAACGCTTCCCACACCACGATAGTATATGTAAGTATATGGTTATTGCGTGACCATAAAATAATATTAATACTATGGGGGATGGAGTGTCTTAACACTGGGTCCTCTCTGCCTACCCTACAATGCGGAATACAGCGTGAAGCTGAGTTATTTATTTATTAATGAAAGATAGGATATGTGCAGGTATAGCTTATATAATATGACATTATATCATAGCCTACATAGCCTTCCTCGATAAATGGACTATCCAATACAAAAATATATTTTTTAATTTCAACCAGCTTTATTATATCAGTATGGATTCGTTTCAATAAATTAAACAATCAATTCCCTAAATTTATAATGGAGTTTCTGCTTCAGCTTGGATCAGATTACTCTGTAGGGTTATCCAAAACAAATTGTATTTTCAAACAACAATAAATATTTGCCTTTTACTGAAAGTAAGTCAAATTAAAAAATAAATAAATAATATACTAAAATGTGTTAATGTGTACTCAATTTTTGAAAGTGGTTAAATATTTACACTAAACACACAATTTGATGCCATATAATGGCATAGTGTTTGGCAGCACGTGACTGGTAACAAGACAAACCGCGGCGTTGAATTCCGCCATTTTATACGCAATGTCTTGAAAATTGGACGGAATATGGGCATCGGAATTCTTACTAGGTTCCATTTGTCAACTATTATGCCGAATAAGCCAAGAAGATATTTGAAATTTATCTTCAAAATTTTGCCAACATTTCACTCAGTTTCACTTGATCTATGAAATCCATAAATGAATTCGAACTCACAACAATAAGTCAGATATTGTAATAACTGAGTCACAGTAGAGAAAATTATATTGCTTGATATCTTAGCTTCTGAGCTGTATGACTTCATAAATTCCCATACATTATGAATATGTAAATATAATCTTACGACGGTTCTTAAGACAAACGACTAAGTGAGCGACTTAAGCTCCGTAGAGTATTAAAGCTGCTTTATACCGTTCCTGTGTTATATCTTTTAAAGTACAAACATACATTAATCTTTGTATGAAATATTTTAAATTTAAAATTACAATTGTGGAAAGTCTATATAATATAATTGTTTTGCATAACAGTATAATATGGTGAGTAGTGGCACAGGAGCACAAGCGTTCGACTGTAAATGCGATAGGTTGTGGGTTCGATTCTTAATATTTTCATTTCCTCATTCTGATAACGTGGCAAAACGCGGCGTTGAGACGCCACCTCTCAATCCCCAAGGAACCGTGATAAGACATTCGGTTCTCATTAAGACACTTCGCCGTATCCTGGAGACATTGCTTATTGAGCGGTGAAACTCGACGCCGCGCTCGACGCCAGAGTGATAAATACTTCATTTCTCGAAATGGAATTGAACCCACACCCTGTCGCGTTTACAGTCATTTTTATACCCCTCTACCACAACTGGCCTCTTTTCTTTTATATATTAATAATAACTTATGAAAGATTCGAACCCATAAAAGCATGAAACATTGCGACACACGTTTCAAACGCCACAATAACCTCCTCGAGCGTAACGAGATCTGTTTACAAATCATATTTAATATTTTAACATCGTTTTGACATTACACAATTGAATGTAATACCTAAGTCTATTTAATAATAGTGATTCTTTATTAAACTCTGGGTCAAGATAAAACGCGGCGTTGGGTTCCGTTAATAATTATGTAATATCTCGAGATTGGTAAATGAAAGCCGAGTGTTCTCATATCAAATTCTTACAACCAGATATTACAATTATTTTTTTCTTATCGCTATATCCCGTATGTAGCATGATAGGTCTCTGTCTAGAGGCCTATAGACTCTCCGCTCCTCGCTTTTCACCGAATTCTGAAGGCATTGCGTGCTAAGTGGAGAAATTTGACATAATTTACCATTTTTCATTTGTTTTAGATATATAACGGCACCGCATATTTACTAATCAATCTGAGGAAAAAAGAATATGTTTCATAAAATGAAGTAACGATTGAACCCACAGGCTTCTGTTACATACAACAACTTCCACTCAACCATGCCAGTGCTAATTTCGACCTTATTCCATTCCAATAGATGCTATAATATGTAAGTAGATTTTTGACATGCGATTTTATGTCATCGCCATCAAAAATCGTGATGGAGTAACAACTTGCCTAACTACGTCCGATTAAGGGTACGCAATTGGTTTCGTAATGTACTAGCCTTTATTACGTACTGTCGATTCGAGACTATTAATGAAATACTTATTTATTTTGCTATTCTTGTTTCACGCTGAATCACGCATATAGCAAGATAGCTAGAGGGAAGCTAGTGTAAAGAAAATACTTTCTCTATTTTCCGCGAGAATTTGAGATACTGCGGGTTGAGTGGTGGAATTCAACGCCGTTTTTCGTCTCACCGGAAGAGGGTAAAGGAAATGATGCATTTCCCTGAATGAGAATCGAAACCACTACTGTAGCATTTAAGCTATGTCATCTATTACATTTTATATATTGGTAACAATAAAATATCTAAATTAGTTCAAAATTAGTTTCAATTTTATTTTTAGTAGGCCAGTACAGGACTGCCTTAAATAAGAATTAATAATACACCTAATATAATATTTAAACTTATTTAGTTGAATAAATCACATCTGGATCAGATTTCAATCTCTTCTAAATTTACAAATAGCGATAATCTATTTCTAAATTGAAATATAGACTTAGATCTGGAATTAATCAAAAATTTCAGTTTTAGAACATCGGGTGACTGTAAGCGTGACGGTCTTAGGTTCGATTCCGATTCAGAGGATTTTTTTTTATTTACCTTCATTGAAGGAGATACCGCGGCCTTTCATCTCCTCCCAACACACAGTATCTCGAAGATTCATCGCAAAGATCGAAACGGAATTTCTTAACATTAGGTCTCCCTTTTGTGGCCAGGCCTGGTGAGGGTTCCATTCCCACTCGAGGAATTACAATATTTAATATTAATAGTTCCTCGCTCTGATAACAATTGTCAAAGCACAGCGTTGAGTTCCGCCACTCAGCTCACAATACCTACAGAATTCTGAAAATAGTGTGGAACAGAAGTGTTTTAATGGGATGTATTAAGTAGTATAGGGTCCCCAGGTACCATTTGTCTATCCCGCTATGTGCGGGATACAACGTGAAGCTAAGATAAAAAGCGTTTCCCTCTGCTTATCTCGCTATGCGGGAACTGCTCATAATTAGATACACAGATACTCGAGATCGACAAGATATATCTAAACTAGTCCATATGTAAGATTCTCACGCATTTGATAAATAACGACTATATATTGTCGACCTTTGTATTTCAATAATAGTGTTTGTTATTTACGCACTAAGAATGTATATTTCAATTATAGTTGAGTTGCTGAAGTCAATTTTGTTTTTCTTTCCAGAATAGAAGAATAAGGAAAAATGATAATCCTTAAGTATTTGAGCGAGTACCCACCGTATTGGGGCCGTAGTGGCGCAGAGGCGGAAGGGTGTGACTGCGACGGTTGTGGGATCGATCCTACTCGAACAAGTGAAATATTTATATACGTTTATATTTCCATATCTTCGCTCTGGTGTTGAGACAAAGCGCGGCGTTGAGTTCTGCCACTCAACACGCAATGCCTCCAGAATTCGGCAGAAAGTGGGGAACGGAGTATCTTAACACTAGGTTCCCTCCGCCTTCCCTGCTGTGTGCGGGATACAACGTGAAGCTGATATATTTATTTTTTTTTCTCATCGTATTATAAACTTTAAAGACTGTGTCACTATGCCCCGACATCACTTAGTGGAATAATCATATCTACTCAGCTTATTTTTAATCTCTGGTCTGGTAAAAAGCGTGACGCCTTCTAACAAGTATTACTGAATGGATACGTTCTAGTTAGATAGAAAGTGAAGAACAGAGTCTCGTAACACTAAATGCAGGAGATGTATAAAAGTGTTTGAAATTGCGTGCAAAAAAAACTATTATTCATTCGTAGAAAAATATATATATTATACTATTAGTAACTAAGAAGGGGTCAACGTGTTTAAATTGTTACATGGCCACGTGTGTGTCGTTGCGTACAGTGTCTAAAGGTAAACAGTTCTCTAGTGTTATGTCACTCGCATAAATTAAGATAATAATATTTTAGTTATACACTGATTCGTAGATCGCAATGCTTAAAATATAAGCTTATAATATATATAAATAAAAAATATATTGTTTTTTTTCTATAAAAGTGGATAGATTAAAATGACTTAGCAGCTTTTGTTTTGGGGAGCGGAGAGATGAAAATAATTTATTGTCTCGATATGATATCAAATAAAGTAAGCAATAGATTTTTTCTGCCAAGTCTATTTTTATACGCCTTTCTTTATAAGGTCGAGTTGTAACAAGATATAACTTAAAATCAAAGAATCTGAATTTGTACCATTTGTAATAATTAATTTGTCAAGAAACTCGGCGGTGTCGCTTAGATGACAATATTATGTTATGGTATCAACGAGCTGGTATCATAATGGAACCAGAACGTGAATTATGGAACTCTTCAGAGGTTCCTAGTATACCATTCGAGACACTAGTGACCATTGATGTAGACAAACGTGTTTTTATTTTTATAAGGAATATTATTATTTTAAAATATAAAATCAGCTTCACGCTGTAGCCTGCACACAGCGGGGTAGGCAGAGGGAACCTAGTATTAACATAAGACACTTACATTCTCCACTTTCTGCCGAATTCTGGAGGCATTGCGTGTTGAGTGGCAGAACTCAACGCCGCGCTTTGCCTCGACACCAGAGCGAAGAAATGGAAATATAAACGTAAATAAATATTTCACTTCCTCGAGTGGGGATCGAACCCACAGCCGTCGCATTATAGTCACACCCTTGTGCCGCTGCACCACGACGGCCTTATATTATAAAATATTTATATAATATCTTATAACAATTCAAGCCAGACTAATTTAAATTTAAATATTTCATGTTAACACTGATGATATAGAAGACACGCATAAAAATGACAAAAACAGGACATAATGCATAAAAACAAATGAAAACTCGCATGAGAAACAGGTATTTTAAAGTAGACCTCGATCGAGTCATCAATATGTTACCGGAAGTATACAATCATATGGACATTGGAAATTTTTTGAAATATAACAAATAAGTAAAATATTAAGGCTTCCATAGGGGGTGATGATAATGGTTACGATCCCTACTGGTGGAAATGATTATACAGGTTTTTTTACCTTTCTTCGTTTACATAACATCGGCGTTTAAATGGTGGTGTTAAGTTACGCCGTCTATCGTACAATGTTTAGAAAAAGTGGTAATAATTATTTTCGACTAGAGGTTTATTCTGTCTATTCTGGGACGCTAAAAATAATAAAAATTCAATATAACATATTTTTACTTTATTTTTTTATTTTCTTTAGCCCCATGCTTAAAAAGAGTAATGTTTTTACCGCATTTGTATGTATGTCTGTTCTTTTGTTCCTTTCTAATTATTAAACCAGTGAACCGATTTTGAAAAATGATACTTCGTCGGACATTCGTTCTTCGTGTCACATGTATAATAATTCAGTTTATGTTGTTTATAATTCACTTGTTCTCAAATATTTTCTCTTTTCTCAAATATATTCGTCCTTCGTGTCGTATCGTGTTTTAAAATTGTCTCGATGTGTATCGTGAAAAGAAAGTATTTGAAAGTTAGCGGATACGCTTTACAATTTTTAATGCCCCAGTTACAATATAGAATTAACATGTGTATAAGAAAACGAGGTAATTTAGTTATTAAGTTTTATTTAAATGTTTTTTGTATTAGGCCAGTCGTGCGACAGGTAGTCGATTTCGACTCGTGCGTGAAGCTACTGAAAAAAAATATAATTAACGGACTTCGTCTACGTTGTATGCCGTATCCCTGTATCCTGTACACATATATTAGAGTACGCAGAAGGAATCCAGTGTTGAAACACTCCGCTTTCCACTTTCCACCTAATTTTACACTCAACTTTCTCTTACTACCAGAGCTGGAAAATAAATAAAGCTCATTTCGCAGAGGTAATCGAACTCGCAAATGTCAGTCAATAATGTAAGAATACGTAGAAATAAACAGAAAAAAATACCACAAACTTTTAAAGTGTTTTCAAAATTTACTTTAAACTCGGCCCACATTATATTATATAAAGTGGTATTTGCACAAATTGTTTAAGTAAGCACGTTCGTCCTTACAGTGCGGCCTTGCGGGCTTTCGACATCATTCGCTAGTTAAATTACAACAGACGGACTACTATTTAACATATTATATACATATATAACTTAACAGTGTATATAGCACGGTAGCAAGAGACCGATAAGTGTCTTAACACTCTGTATTAAGAGGCAGAACTCAACGACGCACCTATCTACAACTAAGACGCATTGTGGTCTCAACATGTGCTTATTTTTGTTTTTGTTTACCAGAGGTTATAAAGTATTAAATATTTCCTATCGTCGCATGGAAATTGAACCCGTAACCTGTAATCCAACTCACATTTTTTTTTATGCTTAAGTGAAAAAAATATTTCGTACAATAAGGGAACGAGCGTGGTACTTGATAATATAAGTAGGGAACGAATTTAGGGTTAAGATGTCGTCCCATGTTCTGCTCCATCTATTTTTAGAGAAGTGTCGATTAGCGGAACTCAACTGTGTTACCAAATCGATGAAATGAGAATACCTTAATCCCCCGAATGGGGATCGAACCCACAATCGTCACGCTGTGGGTTCACCACTGTTCCCCTGCGCAATGATAACCTCAATAATAATAGTATTCATTAATTAAATTATTAAATTTTGAAATTACAAAAGTTAATGACACTTTGTACGTCATCATACAGGTCTTATAAAATAAGTTAAAAAAAATCCCTACAGTTTGTACTTTCAATTGCCGGCCGTGACTTTTTACTGCATTCAACCAGTTCATGTTTCTTGTTCATAAAATGTTGATATTTCAAAAGTTGAGTTAATTTCGCTATTAGTGATATTTTGTTTTTCTTTAGCTTCACGCATTATCCCGCACATAGCAGGGTAGGCGGAGGGAAACTGAAAAGCACTAAGTTTGTACTTGCGTTTCCCACTTTCCACCGAATTCCGGAGGCATTGCGTGTTGAGTGATAGAACTCTAGAATAAAAATATGACTTATGTCATTAGCAACAGAATACCTCTCTTCCCATCCGAAGTCGTTCTAAAAGCCACCTTTATTTCTGCTAGTCCAAAATACAGTTTCCGGCTGCACGAAAACGGAATTTATAAACGGACAAATGTAATAAGCAAAACAAAGCAAACTGAAAAAATATGTAGGTCTTTCACTAGCAGTCGCAATTAAGGTAAATAGATTATTCAGGTGGCTGCTTCTTAATCTAATTGCACAATGTCTTCCTTATAAGGGTTCCGTATACAAATGTTAAAACGGGGGCCTACTATTAAGACATTAAATAAGAAATGACATGAAAATATAAGTTTTTGTTTTGATTCATGTGCGAATTCTAATCGCCCTTGTTTTCGGTTTTTGTTCCAAAAAATATATACATATTAAATATCAATTTTTCCGAAAGAATTTTGAGAAATCCTCCTTTTAATGCTTCGGTACACTCCCTGAAATTCCTCCTACTTAGGTTACTACCTACAATAAATTTCATCTAAGTTCCCTAGTGTTATCTGTCTCTCAATCAGTAATAAGTAAATATAGGTAAGATAATAAAAAGCGTTTGCATCTGTGTCTATACGTTATGTAAAGATGGAAAATATATACATAAAACAGGAATCGAACACGCGATCTCACGTTACAAATCTAGTTTGTATGACAATGTATCAGTACATCGTTTTTTTACTATTTTGTATCAGTTTCATAAGGAAACCCATTTTTTGCTTATTTTACATAATACTATCTCATACAAACGTGTGGAAATTTCACGTAACAAGTGCATTGAATGGATTTTTTTGAGAATTATGTAAAGATGGGACCTAATTTACTTATTATGTTATTAAAAAATTGTAGGTCGTTGTGGCGTAGTGGCTGTAATGACGACGGTTGTGGGTTCAATAATTACTTGAGACAACTTTAATAATATCTGAAAAATTTTTTTAGCTTCAACTGGTGGCCTGGAAGAACCTGGGAGAACCTGGGAGACTAGCATTACAAAAATATTGTAACAATTGCACCTTGACAGCGTTAAATACTGTTTTGTCATACAGTATTCGACGGCGTCATAATTTCAAAACAACATTTCTGTTTATTGAGAAATTTTACTATTATATTCAATTCTTTTCATACCTCGATGACATAATACGCAGTACAAGGCCGTGCTGTACCGCTAACTGGGCTTTCTAGTTTTAACTACTTTAATAAAACTATTAACTTTAACATTAACTTAAATTAAGGCCGTCGTGGCTCAGGGGCACAAGGGTGTGACTGTACGGATACAGATTTAACAGATTTACATCCTAA
>DWGR01000830.1:0-19097 GCA_018247715.1 Heliconius burneyi
TTGAACATTGCGTGTACATGACCGAATTAAACACCGAAAGAGAGACAGAGGGAAAATTAATTAAAAAATAAATTAAATGTAATCATTCCTTCTAGACTCTGACCCCTATATCACAGCGATCTAGAAACATATCTCTTAATGTTGTTGCAAAATGGATTGATTTATTAATTGAGCGTACGTTATTTTTAAAATCAATGCCTTGAGACCCAACTTCCATTTCAATGAATTTGAGTTTACGATGATAACCTATTTTTTTATCTTTGTTATATTATTTTCCAGTGACGTATACTCTCTGTTCTTTTGCTACTTCGATCACTCATTAGGTTTTTACCGGTTATCGGAATTGTATTATATTATAATAGGTATCATGTAAATATTTAATTTGTAAAAAAAACATCTAATGAACCTAGCGACTCCCAAATTGAACGACCATTTAAAAAAATATAAATATTGTATTTAAAACTCAAAAGATGTTTTAGTTACTGTATACGTACAACATACTCGTATAGTAAAAACTCGTATAAATCGTCTCGTCACACTACGGAGTGGGTACAGATGTCTGTTTTTCTATCGATCGTAAATCCGACGTATGCCCATTCATCTTTTGTGAATGGCACTCACACTCGCAGCAGATGCATTTGTGATAATGATGCAATCTCAGCTTGGTATTTGGTTGTAGATTTTTTTGTCTTGTATTTGTCATATTTGCCTGCTTCTTTCATTCATATTTTGTTTTTGTAATACTAATAGCGCTCAGAGACGTCAGTTAGTATTTAACTTACTTTTAAATTAAATTAAGTTGTTACTGAATCAGTTTCACGCTGTATCCAGCAATGGAACCGTTGAGATACTTTGTTGCCCACTTTTGCGTGTTCAGTGGCGGATTTCAACGCCGGGCTTTTTGCCTTGGTGCTAGAGTGAAGAAATGATATTATTAAAGAAATAATAATTAAATCCCTCGAGTAGGGATCGAACCTACAACCGTCGCGTTACAGTCCCATCCTTGTGTTCTTGCGCCAAGACGGCCTCAATCGTATTAACGTAAAGTTTATTTTTTTTATTAATTTTGAATTGACATGTATTCATTTATTTTAAGTAAAGAAAATAACAATGACTTAATTATACTTGAAGGGCTCAGTTTGTTATCGTGTGTCCGATAGGGTAGAATGAAATAGTTTGATTTTGCGTGTAATATGGTACCAAGCCAATTTTATTCGTTCCTACCACGATGCTGTATCCCTGATATAGTGAGGAGGGAATCTAGTGTCAAAACATTACATTCCCTACTTTCCGCTTAGTTTTCTAGACATTGCTTAATTTGTTCATAAAATGAAGAAATAAAAGTAATTAATTCCCCCGACTAGGAAGCCAACCTACAACCGTCGTGCGTGCAGTACGCTTTGCCACTGCACCACGACGGCCTACATAAATAAAAACCCTACTTTCACATTAGCAGAAGAGCAAAAGTAGAACATTAATTACCTTTTCACACTACCGGTATCGATCATGATTAAAAACAACAATACAAGCTGTAAATCAATTGCGTACGTCTGCAAGCCAATTTCTTTTTCATAAAATGCTGCTGTCAATTGAATTGGTGAGATCAAAAATTAACCCTATTACTATTGACTTAAAGATCTATTTCATGTGTGGCAATGGAAAGCCAAATGCATAGGTCCGATGATAAAATTTAAGTATCCCTGATTGTTTAATGTTGTTTGAAAGTTATGCTCTGTGTTTCAGTTTCAATTGCTTTAAATTTGTGCGATGTGAAAATTCTTGCCATACTCTTTTGTCAATAATGTCGTATAGTACAGTAGTGATGTAATTGATAGGTACCTGAACGAAATGGAAGTGGACTCAAATTCATTTCAATTTGTTGTATTGCTCTCAATGACTTCACATGTCATTGAGGGCAATATACTGCAGGCAAACCCAGTTATAGTATAGTTATAAATTCAGAAAAGTTAAAAAAAAATCATATCCATCCTCATAACTGCGGAAAATTTTTTAAATTATATAAACTATTAATAACGCAGAATAGGTGCTTTTCTAGCAGATCACTAGGTGTACCAAATAATGATCGAACGTCGAAGATCTTAGCAATTGACAATTATGTTCAGACTAAATATAAACGTAAAAAACGTAGTGCGTAACTCATGCCACTCGGAAACCGTTGAAGAATCATGGGTTCGAATCCCGCCTTCAATTTTTATACACGTTTCTTATTATCTTACTATGCATAGTGTGTGATTAACACACACACACACACACACACACGCACACCTTTTTAAGTTAAGTCATTAAGTCTTGTCAACGTCAATCAGTTAACTACACGAGGAAGAAACATTTCTTATGTCTAAAATCTTCATCACATTTCTTTAAAAACGATAATAGATTACGACACCAAAACCGTATAATAAAAAAATATCCCACTTCTTTACTATTATAGTAAAAATAAAGTCAGTCATTATTATTGAAGGGTTACAAGACTTATTTTCGTGTATTTTCCATAAAATTATCTTTGATCTCCGACTTCAGCCGCGAACAGGATACTCATTTAGCGACCGCGTAACACCAAACTTGGGATTCTTTACAAACATTATGGGATCGTTAAGAATACAACGGTATTCGTATAGTCACGACTTACATTGTATCTCAACTTCAAAGGGACAGCCACTTGGTGTTCTGGTATGCTTTGATGGTCTTCCTGAATTCGTGGAATGTGTGGTATTTTGTAAATATTTTCATAGCAATGTTTTTGCTTTAAAATAAAAATTATAGTTTCATCGATATTTTTGGGTACTTACAAAAATTTGCATTTGCGGCGTTAGATTACGTCACTCAACACGCCATGTTGAAAATTGGAGCTTGGCTTTCTGTACCTAATTGGTATGCAGGAAAAATTATGAAGCTGCTTTCGCTTATGGAACACGAATGATGTTTAACTTTTATGATATGTTATTCTCAATTTGCTTACAAGACACTACGCAGTTCTAAGTTTTCGCATTCAATGAGCAATGTCTAGAGATTCGGTGGAAAGTAGAAAACAGAGTGAGAGGAAGTCGACCCTGCATTCCTTCCATCTACCCTATGTGGAAAAAGCGCGAAACTTATTTACCGAAATGATATTTGTTATTTAATTATATTTATAGAAATGTTATATTTGTACTTAATTTATTTTTATTTTTTACAGGTAACTGATAATTTCAATAATCTACAAGAATGCAGAAAACTTTAGTAAGATATTAAGATCTAAATATATTTTCGTTTGCATAAAATTTTAACTATAATTAAAAACGAATCTTTTAGAAAATATAGATTTATATTTTACTTTTAATTACTTATCTAATACTAGTTGTAGCCTTGTTAGTACTACTTGACTTGAGGTGGATTTAGTCCACGACAAGCTGACTCACTCCATATTCCTCCCGTTGTCATTGAAACTTACTGAAAAGCAAAGATGACGAATGTGAAGACATTTAGTTCTGCCACTTATCACGAATTTCTTGAAAATTGAGCGGAAAATGGAGAACGGAGTGTCGTAATACTAGGTTCCCTCTGCCTATACTCTGTTAAGTGCGGATACAAAACGGCAGATTTTCAACGTACCGACATTCCTAATAACAGCTATTGAATTGAATTATATAGTATTTCGATATAGTATGTTTATCATTCACAGCATTAGTTGAATTTAGTTAGTAATAGTTCTAGCGTCATACTTAACAAGCTTTCAAGGAAAACGTTTGATGTTTTTCATGGGCTTTCTTAGAGTATACACGAGTCATGCGCGACTCGCGGTTGAGATTGACATTCAAGATATTTTCAGAACACTATAAAACTATTTTTAAACTCAGTCTAGCCTACAAAACAAAAGTGAAATTTGAGTTTAAATCATTTTATTGATCATTGCTGAAGTGGCGAAAGGGCGAACTGTAAAAACGCAAAGGCTGTGTGTTCTATTTCCATTTAGGAAATTAAACATTTTATAATTACATTTCCTCGCTCTGGTAACGAGGCAAAACGCGGTCTTTAGTACTGCCACTCAACACATGATGCCTAAAGAATTCGGCGGAAAGTAGGAACGGAAGTGTCCTAATGGAGAACAGTCTGCCTTAGGTTCCCTCTGCTTATTTGCACTTGCATATCAATATTTTCGTAGTATAGCGTAGTTATATTAAATCATGGCTTATTATACATAGTAACTTTCCCTAGGAAGGATTCTATTTACACTTACGGATTTATAACGTTATTTACTTTTGAATCATAAATATATAATTTGATCTATATATATATATATGGGAAATATATGTATATATTGTACATTATTACTACATCAACAAATATAACACAGCTTAGGGACCGCGAATGCCGTTTCCGCTACAAAATCCCGCCCACATTAAACATTTGTATTGCGAATGCAAATATTTGTCTCTAGTGGTAATAAAGTCGTAACGTCCGGTTAGTAAATCCAACTAATTTTATATTTGGAGTTAAAAAGGCTAGTTTTTCATTACTTATTTACTCCTTTATTCGCCATAAAGCCCGGTCTACGAATAATTAATTCTGGGATCGGATGGGATTATAATTAATAATATTGAAATATAAGCATGAAAATTTAAATATCAAATATCATTTTTTTTCTTAAAATTAAAACTAATTTTAACAAATACTAGTTTTGACAAATAATTTTAACAAATACTCTTATAATAAAGTAAGAAATAAAAAAAAATACCCCATTTCCCAGTTTCCGCCAAATGTCTCGAACATTTGTGTAGCGATTAGTGAAAACAACGCTTTGTATTATATAAGTTACCAGAGCAGCGAAATTAAAATAATTCCAACAAGCGGAGATCGAACCCACAACCAACGCGTTTGATGTCAGGCGATGTTATAAAAGCTGTAAAAAATATTTTTATAGATATACATAATCCATATAGTTAATTATTTCACAGGTGTCAGTTAAAGACATGCGTTGTTTTTGTACGCAATCCGTGTTAATGGAGCAACTTTCATCTTTATTAAAGTTATTTTTGACCGTATAGAATTTCATTGATGTATGTCGTGCGTAATTGTATGTCGAGCTTTATGATAACGTTTAATCTTGTGCAAATTGTAGGTTAGACCAAGAACATATTATTCCGGTGTACCCGCAGTAGGTACATATATTTCGCAAAACTAGTTTAACGTCCCTCAAATGGTAGGGTAGGCAGAAAAAACCTAGTGTTAAGACACTTTATTCTCCACTTTCCTTCCAATTTTTGAAACTGCATATTGAGTAGGGGAGCTCGCTTTCTCACAATGGCTTGTTACATAAGCGAAGAAGTGATAATAATTTATTCCCTCAAGCAGAAATCGAACTCAGTGTCGCTTTTCATTCAGACATTATTTTGCTTCACGCTGTATCGTGCACAAAGGCAGAGGAAACTTGGGCATTTAAAGTTCAGACACTCCATTTACCACTTTACGCCGAATTTTTGTGGAAGTCAATGGCGCGGTTTAAGCCTCACAGACAGTGAGCGGAGAGTATAAATTGAATCAAATATGCATCAGCACGCTTGCACGCGCCTTCTTGCTGATTGTGCCTGGGCGTTATTGCTGTCTTAGGATATGTCGGGATGCTAGACCATTCAAAAATTTGGGGCTCTTATTCATTAGTTATTTACTGGACAGGACATTTAATGGGCGTTACCTTCTGATGAGAAAAAATACGCTTCTGAGAACATGCTATATATGTTTTATACTTGTTATGTAACATTAATAATAATCGACACTTTGACATTTCCCTTTAACAAGTATTGCTTGATAAAATATATCAAGCTTATCGATCGACACTGACCTATAATAATAATGATGTACGAGAGATTTTCTTATATCTTTTTGATACGATCTTATCATTTAATGTATGCCTGCGAGCACTGCAAGTCCGTTGAAGTCATGAGATTCATAGTACTCCATAGACATGTCGTTTCTTTCCTTTCCTGCACACAGAAGGGTAGGCAGAGGGAACCTAGTGTTAAGACAATCGTTCCTCTATTGTCCGCCAAATTCTGCGGCATTGCGTGTTGAGTGGCGAAACTGAACGCCACGATTCAATACCAGAGCGCAGAAATGAAAATATTACTTTATTATTCTTTATATTTTTTGTTTTATTATCATTGTTTAATTTCCTCAAGTGGGAATTGAACCCACAACCAGTCGCATTTACAATCTCACATTGTGCACCACGACTCCATATATTTCATTAAAAATTTCAGCCAATTATTTTGCAGCAAAATTGTCATTCAAAACACTTTATACAAATACCTATATATTTTTATTTATGAGTGGATTTAAAATAAACAAACAATGCTTAGGAAAGTTTGCAAAATACGATAGCAAAAACTGCATTTAAATCATTTAAACCGTTTCAGAGATTTGCGTGCACAAATACAAATAGACAAATATGTAAAAAGCCATTGTTCTGGGTTCTATTATATCTGGTTCGATAAATGTCCAAGGACATTAAGATTTAGACGTAGATTTTTCAAATATTTTTCATGTGCAAACAGCGATCAGCTACAATATTACTATGCATTGTATATAATAATTAACTTTTTTACCAACCCAACCACCTCAAAAGCTGGCAACGCCCCAGTAGCTCCTTTGGTGTTACGCGGGGTCGTAGGCGGCGGTGATCACTTACCTTCAGGTGACCCGTACGCTCGTTTGCTATGTCATTTTCCATAAAAAAAAGAAAAAAAAACTTTTTGATACAGAATTAAGCAGATACATGTACTAACTAGTCAATGCAAATTTATATGAAATCTCATACAACATGATTGAAGTAAATGATATCAAAAATATTACGCTTAAGATAAGAATACTCCATATAAAGTAAATAACTAAATAGTTTTTTTTTGCATTTACGATAACCGAAACATGATAGCATTATTTAAATAAAACACCTTTTAACCTTAGAACTAAAAGATCAAGTTAGCGTGAATGAGTGGCCACATGTACTCGTATATTACATAATAAATATTTGCAAAAATAATTATTTTCTACAATTATTTTCTAGGTTCCCCTCTGCCTATCCTGCTGTGTGCGGGATACAGCGTGAAGCTGATTTGATTAAATTTTTAATTTTTAAAAATAATGTAACACTGTCTCTCTACATTAAATTATAATATATAAGCTATTCTCGCAATAATAAAAACATAACCGTATTAGGCCATCCGCCATCGGGTGCACTATACTGTATACAGTATAACCAAGAACAGGGGCAGAAGGCCACAGTGGCATTGTCCACTGGAATGGTGCGTTTTATTGCGTATACGTAATAAAGGATGCATCCCCAAGGTCTGGTGAGATCATTTTGCGAAAACCTTTCGAGAAAGCGTTTCGAGCGATTATTGGTGTGTGGTGTTAGTGTTGAGAGTTAGCGATAAATTAATTTTCATGTAAAATTAACTCTAGCCCGCAGTCGTGAAATTGAGAGAAAAAGAAAAATCGAAAGAGTTTTGTATATTTTTTATGTTATTCTTTATAAGATATTTTAATAATATAAATAAATCAATTGTCATGTACGTACGTACGTATATTTGAATATTTTTTATTTGTACATTTTTTTAATTGATTTATCGTGTTAAAAAACGAGATTAATCTCATTTCGTTTGTATATTTTTTTAAATATTGATTTTAATGGACAATTTACTTCATATCAGTCATCGAACGAATGTGGTTGGACCACATCTGCTTAAATAAGGAGAGTGGAGTAATCAGCCACAAAATTCTATTTGGAAGCCAAATTTTGTATGTACCATACATAATTTTGAATTCGTGCTTTGAATTGTGTCACTAGTGTAGATTTACGAGCGCGATACCACACGACACGTTCTGAGGGGACGTTTATAACGAAATTTTGCTATACATATTTATTGCTCGGCTAAGTGCGGTATTAACTTACTATAATAAAGATATTATGACGGTTGAAATGGTGATCATATAGAAGATATACTATCGATAGCATTCCTTAATAGGTATTGCTGTATGAATAAAAATTACATTCAATATAATTTATATGAATGTGATAACCAAGTTCATAGAATTTTTGTTTTTGACTGTAAATAGATTGTGAGTTCTATTCCCATTCGAGGAAATAAAATATCTCTATAATTCGTGGAGAGCGGAGTCTCTTAACACTGATACTTGCGAGATAGAATTTTAAGCTGTAAAATGGCATTGGATTTCGTTAAATTTTTACCATAATTATTTGGCCATTGCTTACAGCAAGGCTGAATTGCCACGCCGTGCATCTCTTAATGAAAATATATTTTTTATTTGTTTTTACAACTCGTTAAAGCAGTTGTTCTTTACATAGTAATATGATATCTAGAATATGTATATATTTATGTATTCGCACAACTTAAAAGTAGCGCTGTAATCATATCTTATCTACTGGATATCGATTACCTCGTATCAACTGTTAGCAGACTTGATGTTTAGGAAGTAAAATAATATTTTGATTATTTAGTATGGATTAATTACGTTATGTAAATAATATTATTCGGTGCAGGTAACTTCATTTATGTCCATTATTTTGCTTATATAATTTAATATTATATTTATTTTATTTTTCTGCAAACAAAAATGTATCCTTTCCGAATTCTTTTAGTTTAGAGTATTGAATGTCGATTTTTTTATATAATTCATAGAATACCTTTATTACACACATATAACATACATAAATAAAAAAAGAAGACATGCAAAGGTGGTCTTATTGAGCAATCTCTACCAGACAACCTTTGGAACATTACGGATTAGTTGTAATGAGAAAAAGGGTGACAACGTCTCATTGTAAATTTTATTTAATGAAATTAAATATATGTTAATATAAATAAATAATATAGAATAAACTTACAATAAATATGTTTAATGATAATATACTATACATACATACTTAAACATGTGTAACAATATATACATAATATTGAATAGATAAGGATAAACTACTATTTTAAATTAAAAAAGGACTCTTTTAGACGCTTTTTAAATCTGTAAAGAGATTGGGAATGACGAACTTCTGTAAGAAGTACATTCCAAAGAATCGCAGATTTCACAGTAAAAGACTTGGAATAAAATAGGATATGGGAAGTTGTTAATTTAAGGAGATTATCACAACGCGATCTAAGGTGGAGGCGAAGAAGTGGATCGGAACTTAGAAAACAGAAACAAATCGAATTTATATATGTATTTTACCCAATATTAAAGTAAAGTGATATATTTTACTAATAATCATATTTCTTTATAATTATAATACTGGCAAGGTATACTTCAGGCATAACCTGAAGCTTCACCCCCGTAGTGAAAGGGAAATTACTATGAATAGCGTGATGCAGTATAGCTTTATAAATTTATATGTATAAAAAAAGACCTAGTTCCTAAGATTAGATCGTTAAGTCAAACTAAATCTTCTTAAAAAATATATAAATCTACTATAACATAAGGACCATGGCCTGCCTTTAGTACTAACCGTTACTAAATCTCCTGTCAGCGATTGGCTACGAATTCCAAATTCTGAACGCTGGGAAGAAACCGTAATGAATATACAAACCTCATTGTGGACCGTTAAAATTTTATTTAACTTCTCAATAACAGCGATGCATCTGTGTCAATATGTGCACTTCATGTCACTGAAATAATACAGTGTGTGTTGGCACCTAACTTTGCATAATCATTAATTAAATGATTTTTTTTAAATGACAAGAATATCGGCTATTATCGATACAGCGCCTGACTTTCAATACTTAGATAAGGCGCGGTGTTTAATTTCGCTATTTTAAATGCAATGTCTCGATAGTTGACGGGGATAGAGAGACAGAGTGTCTGAGGTTTCCTCTACCCTACTATATGCCTAATACAGCATGAGCTAAAAAAATATTTTAAAATTTCATTCGTCATATAATAGTGTACACCGAGAGAATTTAATGTTAAATCACTCCATTATTCGCTCTTGCCTTGCTATTAGAATTTTTAAAGTGACCGTATAATATGATTTCGCCTAAACCCTTGTATTTTATATATACACGTACATCTGTGGATTACCTAGAATGAACTTCGAAAACATTCACTTTTCTTTAGAAACCAAATCTAGAACAATCGTGCTTTACACTTGTAGACCTTGCTATGACGTCTTAACTTTTTAACTCAAAACATCTAATATATACAATATTATTATTATTTTATAAAAATGACACTACATTGTCAAAAACACTAGTGATGTGCTATAAAGTACATCAAATATACATCAATTGCGTCATCAAGTGCGATGCAAATATAACATACAAGGCTAATCGATATTTCAAACCTAATAACGAATATACTCTATCAAATCGAAATTGAATTCTAGTAAATCTGTCAATGTCCTACACTCCGCTTTATTTTTCTCCCACACATAATAAGCGTGGAGCAAAACATCTATCAACATATTAAACAAGCCTTTTTAACATCTTTCAAGGATTACCTTTGTTGAACTTTTGACATACGTAAGGTTACTAAGTGGCCAAGCACGAATTGAATATTATAGAGTGTATGTATCTTATTTTTTTGTTATTTTATAAATCGTTTCGATTGTACAATATAAATACGAGATAACTGTGTACGTCTTAAAAGTAGCGGTCGTGGAAAACAAAATTTCGTTGTTTTTTTTTTCGTTGAATAAGAATATTTTGATAATAATATATGTCTAAGTATTATTTTTGCGATCATGAAGTTAATGCTGTTAGCCCTATTAGTTTTTACAGCGACACCGGTGGGGGAGGAGAAAGAGGGTATTCTGTCCCTGAGAAAAAGCAAGCACTGAGAGTGGCTGCCTGTGAGGAGTCAACAGCTGTAAGCTGCGGGGCTCAAACCTCGGCATATAACCGTCGAGCGGACTGGGTTGTCTAGAAACGAAATGGCGGCTAGAAACATACCAATAACGGCACTTTTGCTAAACAAAATATTGAAAAAAATAGTGACATCTTCGTTTTGGCGCTAAGATTCTTTTAGAAAAAGTTGCTTATAATAAATTAACCTCCTACATGGTAATTAAATTAACAACGACCTTACGGAACCATAAAAGCTAACAAGACAATCTCGAAACTGTTTGACATTTAAAATTCAAGGCATTGATTGTTTTATGCCTATAAGTTCATTAATAGCAATTATCGTCCATTTTGTGACATATCAACACTATGTCAAAAATGATTCAACTGTCATTTTTGGCGTTAGGTTACGTCATTTGTACTCTATTGTCAAATAATTAACATATTAAATCACGGAGTTGTCAGCTCTAAAAATATATGGGTGTTTCCGTAGCTAATACAATAGCATATAAAATTGTAGCGTCATCTGTTTATTACCAATTTGCATATATTTCCTATTTGAAAAATAAATGAATATTAACTTAATGAATAATATCTTAACGCAATTGGCACATGGATGAATGACCTAGATGTTTGTGGGTTCAAAACTGAGGGGTGTGCTTAACACTAACATATACGTGCGGCTATGCCTGAGTGGTCCAACGGACATAAATAAATAAATAAATACTATGCGAAATAATTCTGACCGCAGGTATACAATACATAAAAACAATTAAATATATTTAAATATATATATTTTTTTCAATTCGGGCTAATAGTTCTTTAAAGTTATGCGTTCAACCGAGAGAACTTTTGTGTTTAAAAATATTAGTACAGTACGTTGTACTTATTAGTATTAGTACGGTATAGATATTGTTATATTCATTTTTTGTATGTATATTCGTTTGAAAATATTATTTACATATATATTAATTCTGCCTTCGCCGCTAAAAATAAAATGAAGCCTGCAAGAGCTGGTTAATGAATAAATAATGAACGAATGAGGGAATGGCACCTACAATTTTCATACTTTGCCTCACTTCTATCCGGTGTGACAGGTCTCCGAGTAATTGATTATAATTACTGTCGGTGTATTACACAGACGTAGTGAGCTTAGGAAAATTTTCAACGATAAAGCTTTACTCAATTTGATGATTGATTGATTGGGTACATTTTTAGTGTAAATTTCGTTAAATCAGAACCATCAGAGCGAAGAAATGGAAATATATACGTAAATAAATATTCGTCCTGCTAGGGGGCGCCCCTGCAGCTTTCGACTTTTTCTGAGGCAGCCATCCATTGCTTGTTTATTTCTCAAGGGACAGAGTACATCTTCCCTAACCAACCGGTGTCGCTGTAAAAGCCAACAGGGCTGACAGCATCAATGTTATGTTCAAAAAATATATATTTCACTTCCTCGAGTGGGCATCGTACCCACAACATTACAGTCGAATCCTTGTGCCGATGCGCCACTGCGCCCTGCGCCACATCTAATTCTATATATTAATTAAATTATTAAATTATATAGATAATTAGTCCTCTTTTAATACCTGAGTCATGTCTTCTGCGTGACAGATCTCTTAGCGACCACTCTAGGTGGAACACGTTAATTGGAGAAATTTGTAATAGTAAATTAAAACACTACAATACTAGTTTCAATAGCAGATACATGCTTACGGGAATGTTTATAGTTTTCTTAATGTTTGAATTGAATATCCAGAAAAATGTTAGAAGATTCCTTAATATCTTTATATGAACAAGGAAAATATTTATTATTTTTACTTCGTTTTACGCGTTTTTCCGTAATGTCAAGTTTTCTTCTAATAATCAGCTACACACTGTATCCCGCATATAGGAGGGTAGGCAGAGGGAACCTAGTGTTAAGACACTTAAGTTTTCTTATTATTATATTTATTTTATTTGTAAATAAATATTTCGAGACTGGCCTCGTTATATCTACTGCGCTATGAGGGAAAAGCACAAAGCTTAGTTCATAAATGAATTATTATTGACGCCAGATTAGAGGCCAGTTGTGGTGCAAGCACGTGGTGGACACAGGCGTGCGACTGTAAACGTGACAGGTTGTCATTTCCTTTCCGACTCGAAGGAATGAAATAGTTAATATTGTAATTGCAATTCTCAGGTACCCAACGCAGCAAAAGCGCAGCGTTGAGTTCCATCACTCAATAGGCAATGCCTACAGAATTCGGCGGAACGCAATGCTTCGTGTCCCTAAGTGCCTTAATAGGAACTAATTGTCTAAATTTAGGTTACCGGGATCTCTCTGCCTACCTGCTACGTTCGGGATATAGAGTAAAGCGAAAAAAAAATCATAATTATATTGGTTATCAATCAAGGTAATCATACCTCAGTGCTACTATTGCTACACGATTGGTTGGCATTAGAATGATATGGAAATTACCTGTTCTATATGTAAGACAGCAACTATGTAGTTGCTTACATCGAATTTAGAGTCCAAAGTAGTATAGAAATTAAGCTTCACTTGTAAATTGAAAAACAAATATGTCACAATTTAAAAAGTATAATTACTTAATAATTCTTATCGCGAAATACGCTTATTTTATTGATTGATTGATTGATCTGGAAAAAAAATAGTTTAATTGTAATGGTAGTTAAAGACCGTGCAAAATAGAGTAGGTTGGGCCGACAGACCCTGGCAAACGCTTTCATACGCCTGGCAACGGCTTCATGCCAGGAGGAGGAGAGAGTCTTAACGTTTTTCAAATTTTGTTATTATGTTCCTTATTGAATTATTTTTGTAAATGTTTAATACATCATACGCAAATGTCTTAAATTGTTAGCGTTGTAAACATACGATTCGTTGTTAGATCTATTAAAAACCAAGCCTTAATAAATTCTTAATGCACTAGGTAATGTAGGATTGTGGAAATTCATATTGTTATATGTCAGTCAAAAACAATAATAATATAGAGCAATATTGCTTATTATGACGAACGCGATGAGTTCATTTTGGAACACAGACAGACAAAACGCCTGAGGTGAGGCAAAACACCGGAGGCTCCACAGCCTCCTCCAAGCCACGGAGCAAAAGTGTGCGCCTGTGAACACAAACACAAACAACGCGCGACAGCTGTGTGTTCGATTTCCACTTGGCAGAATACAATATTTAGTATTTCGATTTTCTCGCTCTGGCAACGAGGAAAAGAGTGGCGTTGAGCTCCGCTACTTGACATACATTGTCTCGATAATTCTGCGGAAAGTGCGAAACAAAAATGTCTTCATGGAAACGGAGTGACTTAATTATAGGTGCGCAGGTACCCCCTGCCAGTTCAGCGCGAGATCCAGGATCTCGGACTGAACTAGCGAAAGCTGGTGAAATTTAAAAAAATATACGTCCACATACTGTTTTATTATGAAATATTAATCTATGTCAATATATTAGATGTTAGTTAAACTGATATTATAGTTAATAATTTCTTTCTTAACTTTATCAATGAAGCATCATCTTGGAATTTTATCACTAAACTATGTCGGCTGACAATTTTTCAAAGTTGTCACCGCTGAGCAAGATCAAACATGACTGACACACATCAAGTCATCGAGTAATATACATGAACAGATACTGCGTGATAGTGCGTGTAACGAAATAAATTAAAACATAAAAATGAGAAACCTAAAACTGTAAAGTAGTTCATACGATGACTTACTATATAATTGTTTGTTAACAATATAAGCCATTATGTTGCAGTGTCACAGCATCCGAATATAAAGGCGACGGTTATAGATTCGATGCTCTGGTAATAAGAGGTTATTTGACATTTAATTGAATAAAATTATTACATTTAATCAAGTCGGCGGAATGTGGAAATTGGAGTGTCCTAACACTAGGTTCCCTCTGCCTACCATGCTACATGCGGGATACAGAGTAAAACTTGAAAAATATATATTCCAATTGTAATTTCCAGTTGATTAAAGCTTACAAATTGCGATATGCCTTTTCAGGTCATGTTTAAAGATAAACTGAAAACTTCTTACATACGTAGGTAGAGAAAGATGAAAAAATCTGATTGCACCTATGAGCTTAACCAGTGTTATGATAGATTCAATACTTATATTTATTTATGTATCTTTCATATATCTATACATATATATGTTATGTTTCTTTTTTGTTTTTGCACCGCACCCTCAAGAGAAGGCACTCTCTTCTAAATAAGTTGCCTGGAATAGATCACTTTTAGTGACAAGGCCGTTATTTGTTGATTATATAGTTTCCGGTGCGAAATAAGTTAAAAATGTTATTTATTCTATACTATAATAAAAAAATATACAACTTTTACAATGTGAAAAACTTTAGCTCTTTTTACATAAATTAATTTTAGATGTGGCAAAAGCGTTTAAATTGGCTACCGTTTGGATATCAAAAATGTTTACATAAAAAATAAACAAAAAAATCTAAATATTATAAGCAAATATAAATAAGAGACTTAAATTTCGAGTTAAAATTTTATTTTTATTATAAAAACTGCAATTATACATAACTGGTTCAGACCTGATTGCGCAAATCATAAATTATAAACGGTTAACAACACTTAATAATTAATAAACCTGTATATCGAACATTTTTTCTTAAAGTTTTTAATAAAAATTGTCAGATTAGCAGTATTTATTATGGAAATAACGACGACATTTAATTAAAATGAGTTTCTTTAATAAATATTTTGAAAGCTTTGCTTAATTGGCGAATAATTTTAGTTTAAAAAGGAAAAGAAAAAACTTCTTGATATTAAAATATCTCATAAAATCTATAGGTACTTAGTACAGAAGATGTATATATCAGGTAATGTAATGTAAATAGTATATTTCCTACTTGTCCTAGTGTTAAGACACTCCGTTCTTCACATTCTACCCAATTTTTGAAACATTTTGAAAAATGTTGCAAATAATAGAATATAATGGAAGGCTTTAGAGGAGGCCTTTGTCGAAGGACAAGCTGAAAAAGAGAAATTACTGTTGATTTAGAGTAATGAAAATTTAGTTTCAGCAATAAAGGCTTATTATTGTTATTATCCATTAAAGAATTCCAGTAAAGATTTTTTTTCACTAGTCTTTCTATAATATCGCATATTGCTAAACCTAAAAATATCTAATTGTCAAAGCTGCGTCCAAGATTCACAAATCTATGAAGCCTCTGTAACGTGGCGACGCACTGCCTACGGCGGACCCTGACCTAGAAACGTTACGTCATGCTGGACGGTAAGCCCACACACGGTTATCGGTTACAACCAAATCTACTAATTTAACGTCGGTCATGCTCTTTACTTAGTAATATATTGAAATTTTGTATATATAAGTATATATACACATGTTTAGTGGTAAAAGATAAAAAATCATGTGCTTTGAGGATTCTACGATCGTATATCGTACTTTTCCTATCTTTTCCATTGTCAGTAACATTGGCGAAGTAAATTGTGCTCTACTAGTACTTCTTAAATTTATAAAATAAGTAAGTATCCAAAAAAATATTTAATATGCTAAACTTATGATAAGCATGAAAAACAATCTTTGGAAATCTTTTTTAAATATAAAAAACAATTGGTAATGTCTTATCTTTTTTTCAAATTATAATAATAACAGTTATATTTAGACAAGTTGCATTGGAGCTGCGCGCTATTTCATGGTCATTAGCGCCATTTAAATATATTATGTAAGTCTCTTTAGTATTGAAATATTTTATTATGAATGATAGGCGTATAATTAGTACTTATAATATTTACAATCATTGATCATTGACTAACATACTTACTTATATTGGTGTTCTTGTGTAGTAAAATTTTACCTACTTTTTATGTTTTTTAAGCTTTATTTTTATATTTTGGCTTGTCTGTCTCAATTAAAAGAAAGATATTTAATTGTTTTTCAAAGAAATTGATATATATATATATATATATATATATATATATATATATATATATATATATATATTAAAATATGTCTCTATACAATTCGTCCGTTGCTGAGTGATTAATAGATACTATACAGCCACTTCTTCTTTGTCATGTAGTCTACAAGAGTGAATCTTCAGCAATGTAATAGAACATCAAAAAAGGATTTCTGGAAATTATTTTAAATATTTTATTAGTCATTGCACTTAAAAACGTTGGGAGTGCAGTACTTTCGAACTCCACCTTGATGACCTCATACAATCAATAAATAAATAATTAAAGTAATATATTTATATTACTAAACGTTAATAACGTTTTAATATATGATTACTATAAATTCCTTAAATTGAATAATCACATAGTATATAAATACCCAATGTAACCTTTGCGGTAGCTGATCATTATCTAACATTTACCTGTAACCACATTCAGTAATCGTTAATAACAAACTATAGATACAGACAGACTAGCGCAGTGGCAAAAAAATGTTGATTTACGGCGTTAGGTTCTGCCACACTTTTTTTTTTTTTTTTTTTTATGGTAAAGGACAAGGCAAACGAGCGTTCGGATCACCTAAAGTGATCACCGCCGCCCACGACCCCGTGCAACACCAGAGGAGTTACAGGTGCGTTGCCGGCCTTTAAGGTGGAGGTAGACGCGCTTTTTGACGGTACTAAATGCCATCAAATTGGACAGAAAATGTAGAATGAGAAACCGTAACTAAATAGTCTCTCTGCCATCTCTACGATATACAAGAGAGTATAAAAAGGTTTTAACGTATTGTATGTTCAGAAATTAACAACATATGCGATATGCGAATTAATTTAAATCAGCGACTTAGGATGTATCACATTCAAAGGTTAACTAGATCAAAAGATCTAGTGTGTGAAGTCTGGCTGTGTTAAAACATATTTTTTTCATAAAAGCACCTTTATTGAGGAATTTAAAAAATACCTGTATTACAAATAAAAAAAATATTATGGTAATCGAATATTAACGATTGTGCCTTTTCGTAGAGTAAGCCTGTACGCAACGATGGTTAAGACCCGCAGACAGACTCCTCTTCTTTCTAGTGTCGCTGTATGAGATAGTAGGGGCTATTATATTTACTGTTTATTTGTTTTAATGAAAAAAAGTAAATAATATATATATTAATAACTAAATATTTTTTTATGACTCATAGTGGTCCTAAGTGTGCTTGCAATTTTTTAATTGACACTCTTTTAGCTTCACGCTATATCCCGCAAATAGCAGGATAGGCACAGGGAACGTGGGAACCTAATATTACGACAGTCCGTTCTCATTCAGGTTTTTCATCCGCCGAATTCTGAGACAGAGCGAGGGAGTATCAGAGCAAATGAACATATTAAACATTTCCTGAAGAACGGCGTCCACGTTGTTTAAGCCTAGCGCGGTTACAGTCACACGCTTGCGCCCCTACGCTAGGACAGGCCTCTGAAATAAACTAAAATGACACAATATATGATGTATACTTATATTCTCATTTGTATCATCAGTATTAATAGCATTAGTGTATGACATTATAAGGATTAATAAAATAAACATAATTTAAGCATATGACTAAGTATTGATTATGTATGTAATTGAATACAAAATTACACTTTAGTAGCCATTTCGATTTAATAAGAAAAATGTGATGTCATCCAAATGTAGGTAACATCTAAGCGTGTGGAAGAATTAAAACATTCCTGGTTTCTGAACAAAAACAGCTTTCTGATTGTTCCTATTGCAAAGTATTGCACGGCAAGTCTAGGTTCCCTCTGTCTACTCATAGAGGGCCTAGTCTTAAGATATTCCGCTTTCCACTTTCCGTCCAATTTTGAGATATTAGCGGAACCAAACGCCGCACATTAAACTTAAATAATTAAGCTATTAAAACAATTTCGACGTGATACACAGCCATAAATATTTATATACAATTACATTAATATGTGTAACTAATTCGTTCTCGATCTAAGTCATTCCCCAAATAAAGCACGTGCTTCGAATAATACATTTTTTTCGCTCCTTTTCGTGAATTTATAGTTTTATCGTTTTCGTTCATGTCACTGAATGTGTTACGCAACGGTTCGACTATTATACGGTTTTAGAAATACGCCTCATGTGCCTCTTTGAATGTAAATGGCTTTATTTATGTGCAATAATACCAACTAAGTAAAATTACGTGATCGTTTTGAGCATAATATCTCATATGGATTAGATTTTTCTTATTTTTAGTCCCCAGTCCGCTCGACGGCCGCAAGCCGATGTTCGAGTCCTGTAGGTT
>DWGR01000831.1:0-19096 GCA_018247715.1 Heliconius burneyi
TAGCGGTGGTACGTTATGCCTTAAGTAGTCATGCCATAAAACCACAAAGGCAGCGATTCGAATTCATAACCATCGAGGCAGTGTGTCACAGTTGTTTTTATTATAATAGTTTTGATATTGCTCTAACAAAAACCCGTATATATTATTTTAAGAAAAATATTAAAAAATAAATAAATCAGCTTCACGCTCTATCCCGCACACAACGGGGTAGGCAGAGTAAAATTAGTATTAATAAATAGTATTCGTTGGCACGTAATCAAAAGCCTCATAGTGGTTCATTGTTGAACTAATCAATATTATTTTCATGCCAAGATAGAAACAATGCTGCTGCAAATGCTAAAGCTAAATGAGATATTCAAAGAGAATATTTACTATTTAATGTCTAAAGATTTTATAATATTATGTTTTAAGTTTTTATTATGTAGTTTTTTTTTTAAAGTTGTGCAAAGGGAGTCACTTCTGGCCAAACATACATCATACATTTTTTTAATGTACTAAAAGTTATATTATGTCACATGTCACTAATATCTTTAATAACATATACTATGTGTAACATTTAGAATATAATAAATTTTCTTTTCAATCCTCCGTCTTTCGCTTTCTTAGTTGGTGCGATATGTAGCAGACCCTAATGCCACATTCGGGTATTCCCCGCTCGCACTAAAAGTCAGGACTTCTTGTTTCAGTAAATATCCTCGTAAATGTCCATTGAGTTATGCAGGGTGCATTCATAGATGATGGAAAGTTTCAGTTCTACTTATGGTTTGCAAAACAAAATTAGTCGAGACACTCGTTCTTTATTTTTCTTTTTTACCTTGTGTATCATGCTTCTCTATTATTTTTGATGCATCTTTTTTTCATCTTCTCTTTTGTTTTTTTAGGTTTCGTACCTCTATAGAAAAAAGGAACCCTTATAGGATCGCTATGTTAACCGTCCGCACTAAAAGTCAGGACTTCTTGTTTCAGTAAATATCCTCGGAAATGTCCATTGAGTTATGCAGGGTGCATTCATAGATGATGGAAAGTTTCAGTTCTTCTTATGGTTTGCAAAACAAAATTAGTCGAGACATTCGTTCTTTATTTTTCTTTTTTACCTTGTGTATCATGCTTCTGTATTATTTTTGATGCATCTTTTTTTATCTTCTCTTTTGTTTTTTTAGGTTTCGTACCTCCATAGAAAAAAGGAACCCTTATAGGATCGCTATGTTAGCCGTCCATATGTCCGTTCGTCCCGCAAGGCTATTTTTTTTTAATTTCCTTACTACTGAGTTACTTAATTTTCACGGCACATTTAAGGATAAACAATTACATTTGTAATATAGGAGTTTCTTCAGTCTAAGGGAAACGTGCTCTGGGTTAAATTATTTACTTTTTACTTCCTGACAGACGAGAAAATTCTCATTATCATATTAAAGAGGGCGTAGTGCTTTTTCACTTGACTCTCTCCATTTGCTGTACTGTTCCCGTACGTGCGAAGATTAAGTTATATACTAGCTAATATCAGCGCTTTATTTGGATAGCAAGAGATAGAACTAACTTGAAATATCAATTCCAACATAATATTAGAATAAACAGTACAAGCTGGAGGTATATGCATATGTCGCCGACGTAAACTATGCGCATTGTAAATAGCAGAGCGTACGGTGGGATATTGAAAATGTAAACCAATGTGATTTGATAAATAACATATCGATTGATGTTTAAATTTTCAAAGTGTATGTATAAATGAAAAACTTAAATATATTGTTTGTTTTATCCCAAATTTTCTATAATTTTAACTGCACCTACACATTTTTCACTTTCTGTCCAGAGACATTACATACCTTTTTGACGGCGGAACTCAATACCGTGTTTTGCTGTATATAAAAATAAGCAAGTAAATACATATTACCCTTATTTGCATAATACTACAAAATCCACGATTAAACAAACTTCCATTCAAAATGCTAAAACATTATTCTGGTGGTTAAAAGCTTAAAGCTCAATTTAAAGCTGTCACATTCAAGCCTGCAATTACACAGAGCCTGTGAAATTTTATTTGCGCTCATTCGTTCGGACCCATTCACTCCGCTCTAGTGGTAGATCTATCCATCAATGAAAATTCTCACTTCCGTTGAATTACGTATCCTCTTCACGAATGCCGATGAATGCTTATAAATCTTTTTCCGTAGTTAAGTGAATTTATTATTCTTTGAGTTTGAATTACCTAATTTTTTTAAGCAAAACAGTATATATTATTTTCGAAGCCGTTGTAGCGCAGCGGCACAAGGGTGTCATTTGACGTCGCGTTAAATTTGTGGTTGTGGGTTCGATCCCCACTCGAGTAAGTGAAATATTTACTTACGTTTATATTTCCATTTCCTCGCTCTGGTATAGAGACCCAAAGTGGCGTTGAGTTCTGCCAGTCAACACATAATGCCTCCAGAATTCGGCGGAAAGAGGGGAACGGTGTGTCTTAACACTATATTCCCTCTGCCTACCCTGCTGTGTGTGAGATACAGCGTGAAGCTGATTTGATTTTGGTTGTATAGATTTTTTAAAATTATTATTTTTTTAGCTTCACGCTTTTTACTGTCTGGATCAGGGGAAACAAGTGTAGTGGAAAGTATACGCTACTACTATCTATAAGTTGTGGTGGATATAGAATATATTAATATTCCAAATCCCCTTACTTTCCACCCAATTTATCAGATATAGTGAGATAAGCAGCTGAATTCAATGCTTCGTTTTGGTTTGTTACCAAAGCTAAGAATTGAACTTATAACCATCGCATGACTTAGAAGAACGTGCCACTGAATGACTTCTAAAATAGTTACTTCTTTAGGTAATTATTTATCTATTATTGAAGGAAGGAGAAGGAACTAGGGCTCAGGTTCCCTTGGGCTTAACATTAAAAGTTTTATAATTTATGACGACAAACAAAAATATATTTATATCTATATTAAACATAGGCTTTTATTCAAAATGTCACCTCAAATAACACATTTGAAAATTTTCTGCCTAATTTAGCGAGGTCACTCGAAAACGCGACAGAAATTCTCCGGTCGTCCGCGCTGTTATGGAAAATCCTTTGAATTTTAAATGCTCATTCATATTCCCAACACGTTTTCGAGTCTTATATAAGTTCAACATGGCTTTAATATGAGCTTTGAACGCGACAAGTACACATATGGTTGGAATAAATTGTGACAGTTGATTTATTTTTCTGATTTCAATGTTACTTTGTAGTCACTACCCTCAACGCAATTTGGGCTATAAAATGTTATAGAATATTATTTGTGATTATTATTTGAATTTGTCATATACAACACTTAGTTATTTCTATTAAAGTAGGAGGGGCGAAACTGCAAGTTTAAACAATCATGTCTATTCCTAATAATATTTACCTCTTACTACTGGTTTAGGCACGTCGAACGAATGAGAGATGAAAGAATGGCAAACAAAATGTTTGATGGCAAAGTCAGTGGTAAAAGAGGTAGGGGGAGAAAGATCTCGCGAGAAGGTCAACTGAGAAGTTGAAGATACTAGACTGTTTACGTAAAAAGCATGAGGACCCCCTGGAGGGCATGTATAAAGAAATTGATGATAGTGGACGAGGCGAAAGAGGTATTTAAAGACTGTAGCGTTTGGCACTCCGTTCTCTCTGGCTACCCCGCTAGGGATAAAAGCCTAATGCCGAGTGAAGTTAAGTTAATATTTAAACAAAATTTGTAGAAAATTATATTGAACAACTCTCAGACGGTTATTACTTCCACGAAGTTAATAACTGCATTCTTAATTTCCGTGTAATATACTTTACCTGCAGAACAAATGATACTTTTTCTTTTATAACCATTTTTGTAAATTTATTGTATGAAAAACTTTCTGAAAAGTATATTTTGATGAAATTTTAAACATTTTTTTTGTCATATATTAAATATCTTAGTGTTTTATATTTAAAATATAATATATATTACTCTATAAAATAAACTTAAAATCACAAACGGATTGGTGTATTACTGAAGATGATTCAGTAAAAAAATGATTTAGAATAGAAAACCAGTGATCTAAACTAAGCTAAGAACAATTGACCTCATTGTTTGAAACTGCGTGCTTCGAGATAATGAAAAGACTATTTAAAATACGCGCTTACGACAGCTTTCCTTTTAATGTATCATAAAGCTTATCATCCAATGACAGAGAAAACAGTGTACGGAGATCTTAGCTATCATCACACCACTCTCATTTACTAAATGTTAAAAAGCTGAAGGGTTTATTTGGTTAAATGCTCTCTTTTTAGGATATTAATCACGACAATTGACGTTCAACCTTTAAATTTGTTTATTTTTAGAATATACAGGATTGTCTCAGCATTAGGTTCACATTACTTATTCTTCCAGAGCGAAACATAAATGTTATTAAAATAAAAAAATATATTTAATTTCTTCTAGTGAAAACCGATCTCAAGACCTGTCGCCTATACGATTCGCCTCAACTGGACTGGAATTTAAAGTTATACAAATTTTTTGATCAATATTTTTAATGCTGATGGCCTCTTTATTTAAAAACTTCAGGTGAAACCAATAAAAAATATGTTTTTTCAGTTCTAAATGAAGCTATGCCGAAAACAAGTCACGTCAAACGAAAGCAATACTTCACTGTCATTGTAATGGATGGAGTCATTTCTAAACTATTCAGTCACACGATTTAGATTACCACTTTGAAAGATAATCATTTACATTTATTATTAATAGGTATTTAATACAATTATAAACTTATACTTCTAAAATGTTACTTACGCTCTAAGGAAATTTATATATTTGGAAAAGAGAGCAAGACTCAAATCCACTTATCTTAGAATACAAGCATTTCAGCCAACTAAACTATATAGTTTAAGTTTCTATTAAGTATTAAAATTAAATGAGCTTCACGCTGTATCCCGCAAACAGCAGGGTAGACAGAGGGAACCTACTGTTAAGACACTCCGTTCCCCACTTTCTGCCGAATTCTGGAGGCATTGCGTGTTGAGTGGCAGAACTCAACGCCGCACTTTGTCTCGAAACCAAAGCGAAGAAATGGAAATATAAATGTAAATAAATATTTCAGTTCCTCGAGTGAGGATCAAACCCACAACCGTCGCATTATAGTCGCACTCTTGTGCCGCTGCGCCACGACGGCCTCTTTATTTAGCTGCGTTGAAATTCTCATACATTAATGCTACAACTAAATTTTGTTATTAGCAACTCCGTAGAAAATTTTATTTATAAACAAATAAAATGAACAAATCAAGATAAGTATAAGCGCCTCGAAAATTCAACAGACGGATATCTCTTCTAGCTAAATCACAATACTTCTTAGAACAAAAATAAATATATTTCTCTCAGATGTCGATTAAACGTTAAATGATGTCTCTGAGCGCGGCTGAATTGTGTAAATATTATGATCGTTGAACGCTATATCGTTTAGTTGAACCATACGCACCTATACATTAGACTTTAATGTCTTTTAACAGTTTTTGACATTCAACAGAGTTATTTTACGTTAACATTTTAAGTTTTATGTTTCAACAACATACATAGAGATATCTAAAATAAAGTAGAATGTTTGTTATTTAAATAAAGCTTTCTTTTGTTATATATGTATGTACACTAAATTTGAAATATTAATTTTTGAGATGATATTATGTTAGATACTCGATATCTATCTTAAATTACCACTGACCATATAACAGGGTAGGCAGATGGAATGTGCCAACATAATGTTAAAACATTTTGTTACTATTAAGATACTTTCATTCCACATCTTCCGCCGAAATTTCGAGGCATTGCGTGTTCAATAGTGAGTTAATGCCGCGCTTTGTCTTACTACCAAGCGAGGTTATAAAATAACGTACCATATTCGTCGTACTTACAGTTGCACGCTTGTTACCCCATGGGACGAAGGCCTTGTTAAATAGTGTCGTATTTCAAATTACACAACTATATAGCCCATGTTGTGACTTCATGGATAAAGACTTTTTATGGATATAAACCTGAAACTATGTTTTCTCAATATCAATTTTTTACTTCAATATTTATTATATACCTAATTCATGTTGCATTTTATTTCACTATATTATATGATAAGTGGCTCTAAGCTAAACTTTTCAATAAATTTTCATGCGTACTCTGACTGTTCCAAAGAGAGCTTCATACGTGAACTAAGTAACACAAATTAAAAGCTGCCAATTAAATATAGATATCGTTTTTTTTTTCATTTGGTCTCGATTACATACTTGAATATTTTTCGATAAGTCCTTTGGTTTATTAAATTTTAAAAAAACCGAATAGAGGTAAGCGCTTCAGTGTATATGAAATAATCTAATGTCCTCGATCCGGTAAAAGAAAACGTGACGTTTAAATCCGCCATACCCAATGTATCGAATTCAGAAAAAAATATATAAAACAGAGTGTTAACACTAGATTCTCTATTATGTTGACCATGCGGAAAAAAACGTCAGCTTGAAAAAAAAAAATTTTTTTGATTTATAAAGCATTTTAGAACAATAATTTATAATAGAAGCTTATTTAACTCATTTGTAGTTCATAAAAGCGGCAGCAGTACAAAGCTTAGTTCAGAACAAAGCATTCATATGTTGTGGCTTACAATATATGTACACGTACGAGTACGGCAATTTTACGTTGGTAACTTAATCTTTAAATATAAAATAATATTACGAATGAATAATAAATAATTCATAAGGCGTGAAATCTTTTTACAAGGCCCTCGTGGTGTAATGGAACAGTTGCAGGTTTGATTCCGATTCGGGGGATTGAATTATAAATAATTCTCTCGAGTTTTTTCTATAGAGTCGGTTATCTAATACGACAACAAAGTAAAAATAATTTAAAACTACGAGAATAGACCATTAATTTAACGATATTTTAACATAAATTGTCTGTTTTTACGACACTTTTTAACGAAGAGCTCATATTTACGTAGACCTTGAAGGGGTAGTTTTATATCCGACAAAAGTTAACTTGTTTAATGAGTAGGTAGAGTTAATTTACTTGTTCGTTTTTGTTTGTTTTAACAATAATACAGGTAAAGTAAAGATGACCTTTGATGGAAATGAAAATGTTGTAGTCCAGTTATAAATTTTACGACTGTAAAATAATATTTTGTACATTTTGTTAATATTGCTACATATAAGTAACATGTTAAGTAATAATTAAAGATATTAAATCATTAATTTTTTTTCTTCTCAGCTTCACGCTGTAACCCGCACGTAGCAGGATAGGCAAAAAAGGAAACATTGTGCTATAACATTCCATTCGCCATTTTTATCCAAATTCTGGACACATTGCGTGTTGAGTGGCGGCACTCAACGCCGCGCACTGCCTCGAACCTTAATTCATAATTTTTTTTTCACCATATATAATTAAATTGTGTAAGGAAAATCTCTAATTTCGAAAGCTATTTATTATCTATTAAGTCATCAATCGCTGTCTACGAAATTTATAAAGATGTGTACACGCCTATCGGCTTACAGCCCCCGGGCCTCGACCGACTTCATATTGTACAAACGTAAATAGTAAACAAAGTAAGACGCCCGAATTTAACTTTCACATTGGCTTTATTATCGAGTAAGTAACATAATTTTGTGTAAAATAAAATATTTGTGCTTGTATGGAACAATAATGGAAATTGAACCCACAACCCTCACGTTACCAGTTGCACGCTTGTGCCCCTGAGCCATAGCTCTCTATATTCACTAGATTCCCAGGTTCTCAGGTTCCTTTACCTATCCTTCTACGTGCAGCAGCGATAAACTAAAATTGACATAATTATATAGTGTCGCGGCAAAGTGAAACAATGTTTGTATGTAAACGTAGCTATTCAGAATGGTTTCCTCACACTGCCAAGACAAAGCGTAGCATTGCCCGCTACGTACGAAATATGAAGAATACTGGTGGAAGATAGAAAATAATGTAACCGGAATAGCATTCTATATTCCAGTCAAAACTAAAAAAAAAATGGGTAAAGCAATAACTTACTGTATTATCATTGCATGAAGATAAAATGAATAAAGTTTAATTTTATTCGGATGATACCAATAGCCTGTGTGCGTATACAATATAGTTTATTATAATAAACATTTTTAATTTAAATTTTTTAAGTATTTCTGCATGGAAAATAAAAAATACTTTTGCCACTCAACACGCAATGCCTCCAGAATTCGACAGAAAGTAGGGAACGGAGTGTCGTAACACTAGGTTTCCTCTGCCTACCCTGCTATTTTGCGGGTAACAGCATGAAGCTGATTATTTTTTGTTTCGTAGAGGCGAGTGTTCAGATCCCACTATGTTCAAATTTTTAAACGCTTTCTAAAACGTAAAGATATACAACATAGTCGTACATAATATGTATAATATTTACTAACTAGTAAACCAATACGTAATAATGTATACGAGTATGTTCCCTTAGGCAGAAGGTAGAATAATCTCATCTCAGCTGGACCTTTGCTTAGAAATAGAATCTGATAGTAATATAATTTGTCAACAAAATATCCAATAAACTTGTTCAAAATGTACTCTGAAAGTTGCTTCATCAATAAAACATATATAAGTTTGTTTATTTTGCTTATTTATGTCTTGTTGGCTGGACAACTTGTGATATGAGGGTATTTAATTTATTTTGTTGTATAATTCTGTATGTAGTATGTATATGTCGTCTTGACATACTTAAAAGATTTGTTAATATTTATGATTATTATATTAAAACCTATTCTAATATTTTTAGGAAACCTCAAAAGATATTAAGCAGAATTCTTATAGGATCACTTTTTCATCCGTCATCATTTGTCACAGTTCCTCTGTGAAGACCATTTACGAGATAAAGGAAAAAATCCTAAAAGTTAATATGTATAGGTATTTCATAGAAAAAAAATATTACAAACTTATATTTGTAGTCCCTTTCATACAAAATGATCTATTATATCTCATTTCAAATTAAAATTTATCAAATTTTATAAGTACTTCCCGTTCACCTACACTGACTACCAGATATTTGTACGGAATCGTCAGTGGGCGAGTCCGACTCGCATTTACCAATTTTTTTATATATACAACTTTTTTTTTAGCTTCACGCTGCATCACGCACGTAGCAGGGTAGACAGAGGGAACTCGACTCCCGCGCCTCCTGGAAACCGACCAGGCGCCCTGTCCACTGAGCCATACGTCCTCATCAAGCTACGTCAAAATTCTTACACGCTTGTTACAACTTATTTATGTTGTTAGCATACATACGTAAAGGAATCTCGACGTAGCTTGCGCGACGTAGAGTAGAGACGTAGAGACGGGTTGGAGTCCCGCTACGTGCAAATTTTTATACGTTTTTTAAATAATTATTTTTCTTTCCTAAGTGTGGAATAACACTTTAAATTTTTAAAAATACTCCAAAATGATCTAATTTCTCGAATCTATAATTAATGTAACAATGCATTAAAGGCAGTTCAAGCTATTCAAAGCTACCAACAATTCTGCTGACGACAGCTGATAGAAATCTTAATTGTTTCTCTTAAATCAAATTATACACTTTTGAGACTCGTATAAAATGTTTTAAAACTCAAAACTGACATAAGATGTTCAACAAAACATATTTGGATTTTTTAAAAGCAATTTTAAAATATATAGTTATTCTAGTCTTAAATAGTACATGTCTTATCTAGGCGAAGACAAGTTTAAGACGGTCGTTCACTGATAACGAGGGGTAAATCGAGTGACAAGGGTGTCTATTAACTTACCTACCCTAGTGTTTAAAGCCCGCATTCTCTTTGGCATGGTATCGAAATTTTTACTTTTATTGATCGAACCCAACTCGAGGAAGTTAAATATTTATTTACATTTATATTTCCATTTCTTCGCTCTGGTGTAGAGGTAGAGCGTGGCGTTGAGTTCTGCCACTCAATACGCAACGCCTCCAGAATTCGGCAGAAAATGCGGAACGGAGTGTCTTCGCAGTAAGTTCCCTCTGCCTACCGTGCTGTGTGCGGGATACAGTGTGAAGCTGATTTAATCTATTGATCGAATTGAGTATGAAATGGATATTCAGATTAATTGTTTTTGTTGTCCTTTAGAAGTTTCTGTGATAAAATGTACGATTTCGGATGATAATAAAATGAAATTATATGCTAAAGACATTGAACAATAATATAAAGAAGCTCAGCGGCAGCGTCTGACTGCCAACATAAAGGATGAGTTATTTTCACAAGATATTTAGCAGCAAGTAGACAACGGAGTGACTTAGCACTAGTTTTCTGTGCCTACCTTGCTATATCGTCGTATTATATATTATACAAATTTTAATTATCGTATTATGGTTTTAAATTCACTTTATATGGGGAATAAATAAAACGAAAATTGAAATTTAAATTTGTTAAAAGATGTATATTTCTTTAGTTTTAAGAACAGAATAGGTAAAAAGAACTTATGAGCCTAGTGTTAAAACACTTCGCTTTCATTGATACAATACAATTCTGCTGAGCATATAAATACTCCTATTATATTTTTATTGCTATAATATATAATATAATAAAATGGTAGGCAGAAAGAAATTAGTGCTTAAGCACTCTGTTTCTCACTTTCCGCTTATTTTCCGAGATATTATATGATGAGTGGAACTCAACACCGGACTTTGTCTTCTTGAATAGTGACGACGTAAGTGGAAATAAAACTCACAACCGTTAGTCACAATTACAGTCAGACGCTCACTTCAATATTTAAATCTTAATATATTCTAAAGCATTCATACATTCATAAATACTTACACTCCATTGCATAACAAATCTCTCTTTAAATGTTTTCTCTTCAATACATACACACAAAATATTGAAACAGAATCATATCTGAATCTTATTCCCGACCGTTTTCAATACCGACTTATCAGGACCCATTGTGGCGAAGGCAACGGTTTATCAATTTGAATATAATTGCTCAATTATATTGAACTAGATAGGGCGTATAGTTTTTTTTAGGTTTTTGCTAAATCCCGTACACAGCAAGGTAGGCAGAGGGAACATAGATTTAAAACACTCCTTTACCCATTTTTCGCCGAATTCTAGAGCATTGCATATCGAATGGTGGAACAAATATCGACATGATATTGACGTCAAAAAATATCAGCTGCTTGTCATTTTATTTCTTATGTCAAATCTTATATTGTCAACAAATAATGATTCAGCCAACGTAAAAGTTATAATAAAATTGAGTAAAATAGACATTTAACTTATTAGAATAAGTACACGTTATATATTGTACCAATTTAAATACTTTCTACAATAATAACTACATAAATTAATCTATCAATGAAAAATATTTACAATATAAAATAATATAGCATATAGTATATTAAAAGCAAAGTAAGAAAAGAGTAGCCACAAGTATTTTAAATAAAAGTATATTAAATTTTAACTTGTATTGCAACATTTGTGCTTATATTTAAATTTATTAATGTTACCATACATCTCGAATTTTGCTTTGTCTAATTTTGAGATTTGTAGCTTAGATAAATTGTAATCATATAACCGTCTATTTAAATATCTTCCTTTATAAATATATCATAATATTTCTCTAATGCATTACTTATATATTAGTAATAAATAAATATTTAGTAAAAAAAACATCAATTATCTAACCAAATTGTGAATTACAGAAATGTGAAATAAACAGTTTTTCTGCAACACTAGAGTGAAGAAATTGAATATTACATTTCCTCGAGTGGAAATCGAGCCCACAACCTGTCGCATTTATAGTCACATGCTTGTACACCTGCGCTATGACGGGCCTCAATCTATTTGCAATTTAATTTAACTTACTTAAAAAACAACATTTGTTTGTAGCCTTTCTTAATATGTGTTATACTAGTGAGTTTCTTTGAAAGAAAGCAAGCTTAACATCAAGAGGATTTTTCTAAATATTCGTATTCTTATAAAGCTCTCGAGAAACTTTTGTACAATAGTAGTTTAAAAATATTATTCTTACATGAACCGTTTGTATAGTGGCAATCCCGCCTCGCAATCATCCTTTCATATAATAATTTACTAAATATTACATTATTATATGAAAAATATTATAATTTTACAAAAAAATAAAATATTAACTAATATTTAAATAACGATAACCACACATGAAATTCAATAATATAATATAACAAAGAGAAATAAAACAGTTTAACTAAAGTCCATAACAAAAATAAAGTTCATTATAATTACAACTTAATATTTTCTTAAAAAATCTAGAAATAAGATAGTTTCAACATTTTATTAATCCAGAAATATTATACGTAACGAGCAAAATAGTTGTTCATCTAGTTAGAAACTTATAGTTCACGCGTTTAAAATTACTTTGAAAGTATGAACTACCGATCAAGTATTTCGTTTATTATGCATCTGGAAAATAGGGAAACTCAAGCTCTGGCTGCACTTTCATTTATTTAAAAAAAATCAGCTTTAAGCTGTATCCCGCACATAGCAGGGTAGGCAGAGGGAACCCAGTGTTAAAACCAGAGTGTTTTCCCCACCTTCTATCGAATTTTGGAGGCATTGCGCGTAAAAAATTAAAATATTGTTTTTTATAAATAGATTTTTAACAATTTAGTTAAAATTGTTTTTAATTACTTTTTAAATGTACGTGCCTTAAGCCATTTCCTTACAGTTGTGTACGTGACAAATTAAGAATAAGCGGCGAAGTTTTAGGAGAAACTTCATTTTACTTTAAGAAAGTAATATAAATTTTATTTGACTTCTTCATTTCTCAGGAATAAAACGGGCAAGCCTTTTGACAAAAAATTAAATACGAGTATATATCGTTCATATAGTGCAGATACGTAATTGTTACACCTAATAAGATATGTTATTTATCAAATTACGTAGGAATATAACGCGATCTTATAAATAACAAAATATTAATGATAATTAGAAATGATTTCGCTATAAAAAGTAATGATATTACATAACAAAAAAAATATGTTAAACTAAAGGTGACGTAAGTTAAGTAGTCATTCTCGATTTTTCCGATAAAAGAATGAAAGAACTATATATATTGTAATACTCGGATTAATAATTTAAATTAAAAATAATAAAAACAATAAACTCATCCTAATAGAAAATATGAATAACTCAGCTTTACGCTGTATCCCGCGCACAGCAGGATAGGCAGAGGGAACCTAGTGTTAAGACTCTCCATTACCCACTTTCTGCCGTATTCTGGAGGCATTGCCGGTTGAGTGGCAAAACTCAACGCCGCGCTTTGCCTCGATGCAGAGCGAATAAAAAGTATAAATTTAAATAAATATTTTATCTCCTCGAGTGAGAATCGAACCCACCACCAGTCAGTTTTACCTTGTGCCTCTGTGCCACGACTGGCCTCAAATCTGATGAAATGCAAAATACTTATGGGTTAATAGAATTAGATCTGAAGAACGTTTAAATTATCACAAAAAAGGAGAGGCGAATGACAGCAATAAAAAATACCGCGTTATGGCCACTCAAAGCACTCTCATTAAACGGGACGAGTTAGAAACTTTATGCTTATCACCAATCTTTTCCACTCGGCGGGAAATTGAAAAATCAATTCATTTGATTCAAATCATTCCCTGCTGGCTCTCTTAGATTTAATAATTTTGGGGCTTTATTGTTGGTAACAACAAACTTTGTTATCTGTGTAGATCAATCCTATATTTCTGCTATATTATAGATATTTTAAATAGTAATACTTTTATTCGGCTTTACACAAGAACTCGCATATAAAACAGGGTAGACAAAGCTAATCTAGTGATAAGACAAAGCACGGCGTCAAGTGCCGCAACTAAACGCTCTATGTCTCGAAAATTCGGCAAAGAGTGGAGAACGAAGTTTCTTAATATTAGGTTGCCTCTGCCTACCCTGTTCAGCGGGAAAATCCGTGAAGATGTGTGTTTTAATTTTTTTTCAACAATTATAACTATTTTTTCTATTATGCTAATAAACTACGCATAGACGACCTAGAACTCAACAAAACTCGAAGGTTAACAAAAGAAAATAGAAAACGACAGATGCAATAAACTTGACAAGATAAATGTTAGCATAGAAAATAGTCTGTAGAACACCTGTTCAAAAGTTTATATATTTTTCTAGTTTATAGAAAAAAGAAGTGAAATGTTTTGTCAAATATTATTGTTTTTGATAAAAAAATTAATTGAATTTGTTTTTATATATATTTGTTACACTATTTTAGCATACACCGCTGTTGCAGCTTGCGACTGTAAACGTAACGGTTGCGGATTCGATTCCTACTCAGAGGAATGGAATATTTTTTATGTTTGCGATTAAGTTTCGCAAAGCCGCGGCATTAAGTTCCGCAATGGCTAAAGAAATCGGCGGAAAGTGGAGAACAGATGTCTTTTAATGATCAATGGAGTGTCTTAATACTAGGTTCCTAGGGTTCATCTGCCTACCCTGCTATGTGTGGGATACAGCGTGAAGCTAAAAAAATATTTGTTATTCAACACATAATGTCTGGAATTCAAACGGAAAGTGAAAGATAGGGTGTTTGTTATATGTGTATAGGTGTTTGTTATATTTGTTTAAGCTAAGAGAACCGCTAGTGTTAAAACATTCTGTTCTGCGCTTTTCGTCTGGATAAGTAATACTATTTGTTAAGTGGCTAGATTCAACGAAACGCTTGGTTTAGTCAGAGCAATGAAAATAAAAAAAATGCTTTGAATTAGACACGTTAGACGGGCACATATATTTAAGATTTACATGAATTTACATTCAACGATTTTCAGCGCTCAATGTATCGAATTCAGGGGGAAAACAAAGAACAAGTGTTTTATCATTAAATTCTCTACTAATCTTCTGCCTACCAAACTTAATAAGGGATACTACGTAAAAAATGTAAAAGAATATAACTTTTGGTTACAGGTAGTATTTACATAGGTAAGATGAAAAGAAACAAACTTTACAGCTCATCCGTGTTCATCTGTGCCTGAAATAAATCATTACTAAATATTAAACTAAAACTCATCTCTAATAACCAATAATAAAGTAATACTAGTTTCTATACATAATTTTTCATCTAAGATGATAGCTTATCGGAAGCCATCAGATGAGATGGTCGCATTGCAGTTCGAAGCGCGCTGAACGGCAGACGTAGCTTAAACTTTTTGGTGAGAGCACGCGTTACGTAAAGTTCCGTTCACAACGTAATATTGTGATAGACACGTGAATGTGATAGTGACTGAATTTGAAATAACTCATTGTGATAGTGACTGAAACTGAATGATTTGAGTGATAGTGATTTTTTGTGGTAATGTTCGAAAATGGTTTTAGTTATAATTGTTTAGTTTAGTTGTAATTTGATTTTGGTACAAAGAATGGTTTTCATAATTATAGGTTGTTTGTTGTTTTTATATTATAGGATTTTTTATTTTAATATTATTTCTGATTTAGATAAGTGGAGAGTGTAGTGCTTATTCACTATTTCTTAAACACGCATAATAATAATTTCTAAGAAATTAAAACGATTAATAACATAACTTAACTTCCGAACTCAATAATAATTATGAAATTTCAGATGTCCATAATACATGTAAATAAATGTAAATATTTATATATCATTTCCATTTTATCCAAAAATATTAATTTATTTTTAATCATAATTTAAAATTAAACTTTTCATAACAAATGAATTATCATACTTTGTAAACAATAGATTATTTACATATTGTGACACTTTACATTTTCAATCGAAAGTAGCTTGAAATCATTTTGGATATCATATAAATGATAAGCGGCGGAAATTATAAAATTGATGCTATAAATATTTTCACAATGACTTTTTCTTATTGTGTGGAATATTTTATTTCTAATCCTTATGCCTATTAAAAGTACAAAGAATCAAAAGAAATTATAAATTGGTTTTGTATGTATTTAAATTAGATAAGCAAAATTATTTCAATTTCTTAATTATATCCTTAAATCAAGGAATATTATTATAATAATATTTTTCATTATTATGATTGTATATAATACAACTATATGTATGTGTTGATATAATTATTCAGACACACATATATATTTACAGCCTCACAATTCCATTTCCTACTTTCCGCCTAATTTTTTCGTTTATTGTTCGAGCTTAACAATACAAAATTTATTTTTTCTGAAGAAAGATCTTTATAATTAACAAAAACATTTCAAATCATTAAGATTTTAAAAATAAGGGAACCTGTAGGGAACTGTAGGTAGAGGGGCATTAAACAGTGGAATGCCGTTCGAAGCATAAAAATATAGTTAAAAAACCTAAAAAACAAGCTGACTAGTCTCTTTCAATTTCATCATCAGATCATTATACTGTATTCTCATGTAATCTACCTAATATACATTAATTAGAAGTGCCTTTAATTGAGATTTTTGGATTTTATTACATTTATATATTAACTTTGTTACAATTCAACCAAAAAGTGTTAAAATTTTTTTTTACTTAAACAACTTATTTATAAAACATTCTTCTCAATATTATTTCGTGCACGAATGGTTTTCGTAGAGTGAGTTATGAGAAATAACAAACCTTTGTTAATATAAAAACACAATGATATTAATTCGAGCGTCATATTATTTCTACTTTCAGTTGTTTATTTGAGATATAGAGCATTAATAATAATATTTATGAATCTTATTATTTACACTATGTTATTAATATCGATTTAATATTGAAATAATCGTTACTTAAATAGTTATGTTCTTTCTCCTTTAAATCTGATAAATTACTGTGACTGATGTGAAAATACTATCTGAATTTATATACTAATATTTTAAATCTGAACAATTTGTATGGTTGAATCGACTAGATCCATCCATGCCATCCGTCCATGAGGCTGAAGATCCAACCAGCCGCCACTCAGCCCGCAATGCCTCAGAAATAATGCGAAAATGGGAATCGGAAATGACGAAAATGGCAAGCAAAACCTTAACACTAGATTCCCAGCTTCTTACTGCCTACCCTGCTATGTGCAGGATACAGCGTGAAGCCTTAAAAATATTTCATTTATTAAAGAAAGCTATTTTATACCAGGTTGATTGTTTCACTGAAACCAACTGTACCTGCGGTTAGATTTACCTCAGGCAAATAGAATGAGTCATGTGTTGTATATAACTTTTAAATATTTCCATTTGACCGCGCGGTCAAAGCCGCAGGCTAGCGTATAGTAAATAAATATTGATCCGAAATTTTACCTTTTTTGACTTTTCTGAACTTTTTATATATGAATATATCATAAAATTATTATTGTAATTACACATACAATAAGTGTTATTATTATTTTTTATATTACAAAAAATTACTTCAGCTTCATGTTGTATCCCGCACACAGCAGGGTAGGCAGAAGGAACCTGTTAAGATACTCCGTTCCCCATTTTCTGCCGAATTCTGAAGGCATCGCGTGTTGAGTGGCAGAAGTTAACGCCGCGCTTTGCCTTGAGACTAAAACGAAGAAATAGAAATATAAACGTAAATAAATATTTCACTTCCTCGTGTGGAAATCGAACCCACAACCGTCGCGTTACAGTCACACCCTTGTGCCGCTGCACAAAAAAATCATAATTTATTATAACCTTGTTGTAAAAATATATGAATCTACTATCTCCACCCTCATATTAATATTATTCATCATGTTTCATGCGCCATGGATGTCTTTGTCGAGACAGAATTCATTTACATATCAAATTGCAAGAACATAACATGAAATGCAAAACATAATACAGAATATGCTGTAGCAAATAATGGTTAAAGCAACAATTCAAGAAAGATTTTGTTTTAAAATAACTCTATGCTTCTTAAAACTTTTATTTCTCAAACTGTAAAAACCTGTATTTCTGTATGGATATAAACAATATACATTTTTCAGGGTTTTCCTGTACCTATCCTTACTATCTCCTAAAATGTAGTGAAAATTATAATTAAAATTCGTAATGATCCCGTTCTTACATATGCATCCTTTAATTGTACTATTGTTTCTCTGTAATTAAATTACTTAAGAAAAGATTTGCTTCACACATTGTCGCTCAATTTTAAAATGTTTATTGTTGAATGGTGTGAATGTGGAACTCGACGCCGTAATTTTTCTACTAGCGCGTGGAAATGATATTAAGATGTAAGTAAAATATGGTGGGTTTTGAACCCTTGCCCATTTGGAATATTTTATAAATAGGTTATTAGTACTAGAATTGAAAGCAAATTAATTTCAAAAATACAAATATAACGAGCCATGTCTTATCGGAGTACCTATAATTATTTTTTATAAATTTGTATAATAACAAGATGTCGTGACTAAAAAGATCTTAGTCTTATATTTATTTTTACGAGGTAATAAAGCTTAAATGTATTGTTGAGAGTCGAACACCACGATTTTATTTTTTATAGCATTATTTATGTACACGCAATTATTACAACTAGCAAATAAATAAAACCTTATAATTCTTATTCGTGGTTGTCGTGGCTGACAGAATGTTAAAGCATTCAATATTTTTGAACGTAGTGTTAAAACATATCAATTTATATTTACGAACTTATATACATTCAACTTACACAGGTAAGTAAGAAAATAAAATGATAAATCACTTCATCGCATTTTAAATTTTAATTAGTTTTTTTTAGAAAAAAAAGTCCTTTTTGAATTATTATTGAATAAAAAAAAATCAAATTTTAAACCACTTACATCGAGAGGGTCTCAAATCTACGGCCGCCGCCTAGTTGCTAATTTAACTTCATATTAATATATTTCATTAAATCCTAACGTACTATTCAATAATATTACAAATGTGAAAGTTCTAGAGGATGAATGTTTGTTTTACTTTTACGTAAACTACTAAAAGGTTTTAGTTTAAACTATGCAGTAATATAGCTTATAAATCAGAATAATGCCTGGCTATCATTAATATTAAAAATGTGGCTATAATATAAAAAATAAGTATAAGCGGGCAAAGCCACGCTTGGGTCACAAGTCTCTCATAAAACCATATACAACCTCAAACATATGCTTTTCACAGCGAAATTCAGCAAGATTTCTTGGTATTTATGCGTCCCATGTGAAAAAGTTG
>DWGR01000832.1:0-19077 GCA_018247715.1 Heliconius burneyi
TTCTGAGTACGAACCCCAAGCGCTAGCGCCACGACTGACCTGACTGACAAATTATAAAAATGTAATATATCCATCACTTGTTTCAATTTAGGGGCAAACTACATACAAGAAAAAAGCAATTTCTAAGTATATAGAAGGAGCTTTCGAAAAGCTTATCGTTCGTGGCCCCTTATTAGCGCCTCCATTTTTATCTATATAGTCATTATTTTATTTATTATTACGTATTATTTCCAGGAAAACAAATAGATTAGCTTAGCTTTGTTAGCTTTATTATGATAACACCAAGTGAATGACGCTTCGCACCCTTATTTTTATATCGTTTACTTTATATTACTACCGGCCCAAACGCGGCTTTGCCCGCTTTAACTTCCTTTTCATTATATTCTAATAAAATCATTACCTATATTGTAGCCTATATGTTATTCTGATGTATATTTTCCTACAGTTTCATATAAATCTGTTTCTTTTAATTTTGCGTAAAAATGGAACAAACATTCATCCTCACAAACTTTAACATATATAATATTCTTAAGTATAGAATTTTACTCGTGGTCCTTAATAGAAGTTAAATACTATAATAATTACTTATACTCTAACTTATGCATACATTATCTATACTTCTAATAAAATCGTAATATGGTCTGTGTCTGTACTTGGAAGATATTTCAAAAAATGTTATTGGGAACCTTTGATAACGTAATAGAACCTAAAACAATGTTTTTTAAAAACTTTGTCTGTTTGCTTGACCGTTTGTCTATGCGTTTGTTTTCGCTAATCTCAGAATCGGCTTAACAGATTTGAATGCGGTTTTCTCTATTGGATTCTGGCAAGCTCCCAAAAACATCTAGGGTTATTTTGTTACAATCGGTTCATGAATAAAAAAGTTATGTCAATTTAAAGTATGTTGTACAACAACATTGCTACATTCTAAAAGAATAATTTTTTACAAATCATTTGTAGGTTATATTTCAAGCGGGCGTAGCCGCACGGGCCCGCTAGTTAATAATAATACCGTTATAGAGTCAAAATCATTTACCGCTTAACGGAGCATGTTATATCGTTGATGGGAAACCCACCCGTCCGCAGTAATAGACACCTTCTGCTTATTCGGTGATAACTAATGTCCTCTTAATCTAGACAGTTTTATTGCTCTGCAGATGGGTCGCAAGTTTGATTTCTACCTATATATTTAAAAAAAATTATTTATGCTTGTATTTTAATGGATAAAAAAGTGAAGTCAAAGCGTAATGTTAGGTTTCACTATTTAACAGGTTGTATAACTAAACGGTTAAGGAAAAATGTACACTAAAAGTTTTTGATTCTGCGTATTTTGAAAGAAAAACATCAAATAGTAAAAAATATATGTGTAACAATATCACAAACCTTTTTTAATTTAATTAAATTCTAAACAAGCAAATTAAATTAGGTGATTGAGGTCGTCGTGGTGCAGGGGCACAAGGGGCAGTCAGAGGAATGAATTATTATTTATTACTACTTCGCCAGAGCACTTGCAAAATCTCGACGTGTCTCGACACTAGATTTTCTCTGCCTACCCTGCAGTATGCGGGATACAGCGTGATGCAGATTTTTGTTTTAATTAAAATTACTTTATTATAAAAAAATCCATACAGAACATCAATAGTCACAAAACAAAGCTATTAAAGACACATCTGCCACGAACTTCGTTTAACTTTCGAGACTAAGAAACTCTAAACGAGCGAGGACTTGTAAAAAACTTAATCTAAGATCGTAAGAGTACTAACTTTTAGTAATCGTCACCCCAGAGTCATTAGGGAATTTAATTTAAACAAAAGTGGTTCAAAATATAGAAATAACAGTTTAAACAGTGTACCAAAGTACTAAGACAATATATTAATAATACCATTTACAGTCTATTTTCAAACAATTTTATTAATTTAGAGATTTACTTTTTAGCTTCTGGTATCGAGCAATCAGCCTCCTCCTCCTCCATATATTTTTTCTTAATTTCACATTTAGATATGAAAGCTTTGTGAACAGATTTTAACAAACAGCGAAAGTTGTAACAACTTTATTTAACCGCCGATGCTGACCCCATCACTAAAGCGAACGACCCTAAACATGTAGGTAGGGCCTTACACAATCGCAGACACACACGCTACACACACCGTCCCCGCCGGTGGAGACGAGGTCCCAGTTTTACTGTGGCCCAATCGCGCCTCGGCGCGAGAGGAGCCCGCAAATAAAATCTCCAAAAGGGCACCCTACCCAGTAGGCCTAGCTCGGGCCGAGCGAAGCAAAGTGCAGCTGTGCCACGACGGACTACTATATATATATATATATATATATATATATATATATATATATATATATAGTCCAAGACTAAATACAATTTATACCTTAAGAAGTCCAAGGTTCTTATCTATTCTATTCATACAACCAATTGAGAGCCCTTTTGACACTAGAGCTTATATGCTTAAGCTTTGTGGTTTTTGTGACTTTGTGTATTACATAAGTTACATTAAAATATTTATGATATAGTGTTCGCAGTCATCTGAATTTAATTGATTGCACATTCTATTGCTATAACTTAAATTAATGAATATTAATGCAATACCTCTAGAATTCAATGGAAAATGGGAAGTGTCTAAATGGGAACTGAGCGTCATAACATTAGGTTCCCAGTTCCCCTTCTTCATTATGCTACAGCATAATGAAGAAGTAGGATAACATCTGATTACTTCTTTTATTTTGACATTTGTTAAAATTTTCACAATTACTATCCTCTGTGTCAAAAATATATTTATTTATTTGTTTAAAGAATAGCAGTGGATCTAAATTGTATTTAAAGTTAAAACTTATTTATATTTGGCTTACTCTTATAGATTAAAACTAATCTCTATATATAATTAAACAGTAAAAATATTTTGTCTGTACATTTAATATTTTTGACTAAAATGGTGGAAGGGGCACTTAAAAAGAATAATAGAAAGCAAAAATATTATTTTTGAATTTCTTGTCTGTGTGTTGGTCTGTATGTATGATCACGCTAATCTCCGAAAGTACTGACTGATTTACTTGAAACTTTAACCAATTGCTTTGTTTTAACTCAACTTAACATCTTAAGTTTTTTTCATCAAAATCGGTTCATTAAAAATCGGCGTTTGAATGAACTAAATAACGTATCTATACGTATACTTATAATAAATCGATTGTTTTGATAAATTTGTGTTTTTAACCGACTTTCAAAACAAGGAGGAGGTTCTCAATTAAATATTTTCCATTCGATATTAGATTAATTATTTTGGATTCAATTTCGACATTGGATTATTTATTGTAATATGCAATAATTACAGTTATTTTACAAAGAATATTATAAATCATTACTCACATCAAAAATGTAAAATTTAAGACTGTTTCTGAATGGGTAAATTAAATTATTCATTTACATCAACACATAAGACTGTCAGTCAATTCTGTTTATAAAATATCATGTAGTTCAAGCGGGCGAAACCGCTGGCAGGCCGCTACTATTATATGTGAACATATTGATATAAAACGTGGCATTTAAAAAATAGGATATAACTTAAGATTATGGATCGAAACCACAATGATCGCCCCAATCCAATACATTTGACTACTAAGCCACAACGATGTCAACGATATTCTATTGATGTAAGTAATTCTCAAATCATATTCCTTTCATTTGTCATATATCAAAACCGTATACCAAAATAATACCATTTCTTACAAACAAATCGAATCTTATAAGAAACCAAAAAACAAAATCGAGTAATAACTTATATTACTTACAAATATATAGATATCCAGATCGAAGATGTTTCCCGAAAAGAAAGAGCTCTACTTTGTTAACTCAGTAAAATATTCAAGAGCACTCCGATGAGAGCGCAGCTGATTGATTATCAGCTCTTGAATTTTCCAGGGCTGTCCTTTCTCCAGATTCAATAAAACAATTGGAGGATGAAATAAAAATAATGGTCCTCTACAGTTCGTAGGATTTCGCGATCGTCATTTACTAATTCAATATCAACATTTCGTTCTTAGATTTTTTTCTTTTTTGTATTCGATTTAGTGTAATTAAACAAATTTAAAGCATAAAAGATATATTTTAATTATAAATATTATCTGTTAAACTGCTGTACTATCTTAAAGTTTGTTTTTTGGGTTCCGCACCTTTTAAGGAAAAAAGGAAAGCCGTTAGTTTAAGTGAAATCAAATGAAAGGCTGGCTAAAAAAAGCTAGGCTTGAATTTCAGGAAAGAACTCGAGACCACCAATTTTTGTGTGGAATCCTCGGTGGGCGAGCCCGACTCGCGCTTGCCCGGTTTTTTTTATTTTAGATTCACGTTGAAATTGAACCTGGGAAGCTAGTGTTATGTGTACTCTTCCCATTAAGACACTTCTGTTACTTGCTTTCCATTTTAACGTTTCAAATAACTTCTAATAACTTTAAATTTCCAAAATAACATTCTTTTTATGGGAATGATGACTCATCTCAGCATGATTTGCTACAATCCTCAAATGACTCACTGAAAGAAATGCAATTAAACTTTTTCTCATTTGGTATAAAGTATTATAACATAAATGTCTATGCTTATCTATCTTTTGTTTTTATAGTTTGCTTTATAGAAAACAGCTTAAAATATCAGTTTAATTCAAATGATTGAAACGTACAGTAAGAAAACATTTTGTTCTATACTTAAAGCCCACTTTAGTGGTGTTCTAAAAGTATTGTGATATTTCGCACGTCTGAATCGATGATGATAATGCCAACGAAGATAACAAAGTGAGTCATGTCTAGGTTCCCTTAGACTTCCCTGAAAAAAGACGAAATATATGTAAAGATATCCAAATTCTTACTTCGTTAAATTATGACTGGTGGTATAAGCATAATGCTAATTAAAGTAGTGCTAAAAGCATTCCCTAAGGTGTAGTTATATTAATTATTATAACATTATACAAGAACATGATTGTTCAGCTAGTCTGTAATTTCTCTTGCGAATAACAGAGACAAGGCTCTTAAGCTCTGGACATAAATATAAATACATATATGACTCTACTGTATCTCGTGCAATTCAAATCTCACATTTTCATCGTAATATGTATAAGTTTAATGCTAATAAATTATCTGAAATATATATTATTTTTCTACTCAGGTACTAATTTTCTTTGATTGAGAATTGAGGCCGGTCGTGTCAGGTGGGGCAGGGGCACAAAGTGCGACTAAAATCGACTGGTTGTGTGTTCGATCTCCGCTCGGGGAAATGAAATGTATATTAACATTTATATTTTTATTTCTTAGCTCTAGTGTTAAGGCATAGCGTGGCGTTGAGTTCTGCCGCTCAATAGGCAATGCCTCAGAACTTAAAGGAAAGTGATGAACGGAATGTCTAAAAGGGAATGAACTGTCTTAATACTAGGTTCCCTTCTCACCCTACTATGAGCGGGATACGGTGTGAAGATAAAAAAAATACATTAAATAACATATAATGGACAAAATAATTAAGAGTAAGAATTTCGTAATGTAATAGCCTGTCGCTTGTCAGGTTTGCTCGGAACGGGCCGACACCTCGTTGATGGAATGTGCGCTCGTCCGTAATCGTTCATTTTGCTTATTTTGATTTTCCGGAACTTGGCTCGACCCATGTACTGTTGACCTTTTTCTATAGCCTGTGGCCTTATTCTGTTATTAAATTATTTTTACCTGCATTCTGTGTAATCTAATATTACAAAAATAGCCACGAAGTTAGAAATTAAATTGAGTAATAATAACATTTAACATATAGGATACGTAAGTCAACCACGATATTTCAGTCTATTTAAAAGTCGGAAATAATCAATAGATATCTCCATTACACATTTCTTATAAAGAGATTTTTAAATTAAAAGTTTTCCTTAAATGATTTTCAAAGATGTACACCAAATCCTATGCTAACTATATGTATGTATATATATTACTACAATTCGAGGAAACAAGAGTGGCGCAACGGCACAAGGTGTGACTATAAAGCAACGGTTGTGGGTTCGATCTCCACTCTAGGAAGTGAAATATTTATTTACGTTTTTGTTTTTATATTTCCATTTCTTCGCTCTGGTGTCGAGGCAAAGCGCGGCGTTGAGTTCTACCACTCAACACGCAATGCCTGCCGAATTCGGCAGAAAGTGGTGAACAGAGTGTCTTATAACTAGGTTCACTCTGCCTACCCTGCTGTGTGCAGGATACAGTGTGAAGCTGATTTGATTTTATTTTTAAAAGCAGTTAGAGCAAAATGAAATAAAGCGTATTCTTCGTACAGTCATACAGTATGAAAATGAATATACATAGTACTGAAATTAACCTAAAATGTACTGAAGCAGTTTCAGATTGTATGAGAGACTGACTAATATTGTCATTATTAAAGTAAAGTGCGAGTACGCAAAATAGAATTTTATATAAATTCAATTAACCTAGAAATGTTCCATATTTTCACATGACACATATATTTTACTCCTCATAATCTAAAATAATGGTCTTAATATTTTTCCTTATATATGTAAATTTCATTAAAATAATAATATGAGATGGAGCCGCCGGGCAGCTTGTGGCGGGCTCTTGGGAAGTGGAAGGACCTGACGGAGGCGAGTCACCATCCGCCAACCGTTCTATTTTAGACGATTGTAAAGGCGGACGTCCGTTAGTCTCATTCAAGAGCCAGTCCATCCAAATAGCCAGTCCATCTTAATTCTATTCCATAGTCCTAGTTTAGATTTCCATATTTTCCATAGTTCCTACATATTAACCGGCGACCATCTCTGGGCTATTGACTACCTGTGCTTACCGAGAGATGCGTCACAGTAAAACATGTCTGGAACTGTGAACTCGCAAGCCTTTCAAGGGAGCGGGTTCTTTTGAAGCCGTGAATTAAGAATGAGATGGAAATAACAATAATAGCCATGATAATACCTAACCTACATAATAAATGGCGTCTCGATCTCTTTTAATTTCACATTTTTCACGCACAGGATAGGCTAAGCGAATCCATTGTAAAGGCCCTCGTTATCCATTTTCAGTCCGAATTTGAAGCATTTTGTGTTGAGCGTGCGCAACTTAACGCTGCGCTCATTGGGCTTGTAAAACGAAAGAATAATGAGCAATTATACAACATTCTTTAAAATAAATTTCATCAACTATTTAGTGTTTTTTTAAGTTAGTAAAGAAAATCTTCGCTACAAAAGGCGTATTTTTTTTTAAATAAAATTGTTTGGCATTGTTCAAATAAAAAGCGGTTCTCTAAGCAAAAATTAAACATCGTCCAACTTTAAGTTGAGGTTGCTAAAACTTTTTTCTTTATAGTAGTATAAGTAGTTATAGTATAGTAAAATGATAAATTTCGTGTACTCTACCGTCTACGATTACATATTAGAAAAAAAAACTTAAATATATACCTAATATAATAATAATAATTCTCAAAGCAAATCCAATTATTGTGGGTTCTTACATTATTTTGGGGTTCCACCCTCGATTAAGGGTCATGAGAATAAAGACAGGACTGCTAGGTATGGTAATAAACGTGGACGACAACTCTTTAATATGTAGTCATTTGATTCACGAGCACTCACAGAGATGAGCATTATTTAAAACTTTACACTTTTAAAAGCTACCCTCTATCTCGAATATACCCACCAACCCTTAAATTAAAAAGTTTGATGGCCTTACCCTAAGCGATTCGAATATTTTTGGTGTGTTTTTAACACTTCTTTAATATAGTATGGATGATAAAATAAATAATTCTACTTATACATTAAAATATAAAAATGTTTTCTTTTTTATTTCATTTGGAATATTCTTTAGGATATTTATTTTGTAACCTAATAACTTTAAGTTATACTATAATACCAAGATAGAAATCTAATGTATCAAGAGCACTAGAATTAACTATAGACTCTTTTGGACTCCACTTATAGTCTATTTATTAGAAAATAATGGAGGAAAAAAAATATAAAGAAAAAAGATAAAAAAAGGAAAAAATACATTTATACATTTATGTAGCTACAAATATATTTTTTTCATAAATACACGAGAAACACGCCATCTAGGAGATATTTATGGAAACATATAGTAACTTACTGGTATTAGAACGTTGAAGTAAATGGTATCATAAAGTAGATGGTAGTCTTACTAAATAAATATTACTTTTACGCAGTGGTGGCGCGCTAGTCCCTGGCCCACTACGGGAATTTCACGCATATAGTTAGATAAAGTGCAGCGTTTGGTTCCGCATACAATATATCTAAGATGACTAAAAAGTTTTCACTGTAAAAAGTAAAAACTTTCTCCAGTGAAATATGCCTTTTGCATTGTTATTTTTTTAGCTACACGCTGTATCCCACGCATAGCAGGGTAGGCAGAGGGAACCTGGGAACCTGTTAAAACACTCCGTTGACCTTAAGGCACTTCCGTTCCCCGCGGAATGGCGAATTCTGTAGGCTTTGCGTGTCGAGAGGTGGAACAGCGGAACTCGACGCCGAACTATGCCTCCGCCGAACAGAACGAGGAAATGAAATATTAAATACTACCCTGACCCTTGCTGACCCGGCAAAATTCGTACAGTCATTCTTCCTCAAATATGAACTTCTCGAAAACGTTAAATATACGAGTATATCTTTTGATAGAGTGAAGTGATTACAATGAAATAAAAACTAAAACCTACTTTCAGTTATTTGCAATTTTTTTTTTATAAAAATTACTTAAATTTATTTTGTACTTTTTACATGATATGTGTTCACATAAACAGACAGACTAAAACTTCAAAAATGCTGGAAATAGATTCTGTTAGTTGTCCTTTAACACCCTGGCTAATTTTTTTTTAATATTTTCATTGTACAGTAACGACTTTTCTACAGATTTATTATAAGTATAGATTTCATTTGTTGTTTCTTTTATAAAACAATATCTTAAATCTAACCATGTAATGATAAAAAATATAACACATATAGCAGAGGGCAGGGAGCAAAGTAAGCGTTAAAACACTCCGTACCCCACTTTCAGCCAAACTTTCGAGCCATTGTATATTGATGGACGAAATTCAACACAACGCTTTGCCTTTCCACCGGGTTAGAAATAAGCTTTCAATCGTCCCGCTTACAGTCCACACGCTTGTAACAGTGGGCCACAATTGTCTCCAATATATTAAAGCCTGACGCTGTATCCCGCACACAGCAGGGTAGGTAATGGGAACCTAGTGTTGAGATACTCCGTTCCCCACTTTCTGCCGAATTTCTGCCGCACTTTGCCTCGACACCAAAGCGAAGAAACGTAAATATAAACGTAAATAAATAGTTCACTTCCTCGAGACTCGAACCCACAACTGTCGCGTTACAGTCACGCCCTTGTGCTGCTGAGCCAAGACGACCTCTATATTAAAATATATTAAAAGATTATAAAGAAGTCTGTCTTTTATCTCTATGATCACATGACAACACATTTTTTCTACTTCCATTTTACTATCGCTTATTTCGTATGTTATATTCACATTATTAAAAAAATTACACTACAACGGTTGTGCTTACATCATTGAGACTAAAACAATGCTATTGTTATCTCAGAGTTACAAAAAATATCTGTTAAATTGTAGCATATTCTATTCATCAAATCAGCCTGTTTGGGTTTATTATTGGACATGGGCCTCTCCCAGGGTGCGTCACATTTCCAGATCCTCCGCCTCCGCTGACCAAATATCTTTGACATCTTTATAAATTGTATTGAAATATATGTGAATATTTCTATATTATATTGTTGCATCATGAGTGGCATAGGTTTTCGACATATAATCCTAAGCTTTCCTGGAATTATCCGAGAGTTGGGCATTCCCTATTCTCAGCATTCAATGTCTTTCATTGCTTTCATTGTCTTCATCCTTTCTTCTTCATTTTCTTCATGTAATTTATTAGATTACTATTAAGATCTATAGCAATGTAATAAAAAAACATAAATACTAGCTTTCACGTGTGGTTTTGTCTGCGCCTTCTTTGTTAAAATTGCAAGAAATTAAAAATAAATTAACTGGTAAATCATTTTAAACATGGAAAACATAATTATTATCTATATAATATGTTAATCCAGAATCGAAAATATGTTATACCATTTAATATGAATCCCATCCGCTCTTTCTTAATTTTTAACAAAAAGCCAAAATATACAGCTTTACCTACATATTGTTGAGGTAAGTGGGATATGATTTATAAGATAACATAAATACACAGAATTTTATTTGGACTGTGAGGCTAGTTTTTCGCTCTTATTTAAATTAGCAGAAGCCTTAAAATTAGTAGAATAAATTATATATTTGAAATATTTTTTATTCCGGTGTATTCTATATATAGAATCTCTCACCTTTCGATTAGTCTATGGTATACCATAGACTAATCGAAAGGAAACTACCGTAAAGATATGTGATGGTTGTGGGTTGATATCTTGGTTAAACTATTCCGTTCTCCCTGATTACTATTATAATTTCTATATTTATGTATGTGTATTGTAGGATATTTTATTCAATTCATAATGTATTGTATTTGTAGAGAATGCTTCGTCTTAAATCGCCTTTTCTACATGTATATTTTGTTATTTCTAAAAATGTCTCCAGTTAAGAAAAAATAAGTAAATAGATTTCTTATTAAATAACTGTCAGTCAATACATTGGCTAGCCAGACAATATGAAAAAGTTATGAAAATAAAATATATATATTTTAACTACAAAATCCCGTATCCCGCACCCCATAAGCTATACACAAAATTATTATACAACCCAAACAATACGTTGTACCCAATCCCGTTTTATTTCCGTTAACGAGAAAATGTTATCGGATTTTTCGTGCTTCCATCAATTTTCGAATCTCTAAACAATGGTCTATCACCGAATCGAATATTGATTCCCATTACTCTTAATGAGCTTTCGTACTGACAAGCGCGTAATTAAAAACAGTTTCGTTACCTTTTAATTCGTTAAATGAAATTTGATTTCCGCAAGCAGGAAATAACCTCATTGCGTTCGGATAACGTTTTAATCGCATTTTGTTTTGCATTACATATTTTGCTGGTTTGCGGTGGTGATATTAATTGGAAAGCACATTGCGTGTGCTTTAGTTTTATTATAATTATAATAATATTTTCATTTAAAAAATAGTATAGGTAAGTAGGTAATAGACGAGAGATGCCCCAGACTTTGAAAAAAGAAGATAAAAAAAGATGAAGTATATATGATATGATTTTTTTAAAATTTAGCTAGACTAGACTAGGCTTGCTTGCTCAATTACAGATGTTGCAGAATTTCGTTTTTTGTAGAACCTTTGTGTTGTGATAGTTTTTTTGAAATTGAAAATTAAAAGACAACAATTAGAAGTTAAGAAGGGATTCGGCAGAAAATGAGGAACGGAGTGCACACCTGCACACCCTGCTGTGTGCGGGATACAGCGTGAAACTAAAGTTAAATTAGAGGATTACAATAAATCTTAAATCCAACGTATAGGTACAATTTCGATAACTATAAATCCAACATCAGTGGCAACAAATATATTCCTATATGGATAGTTCTTCCACTGTAAATATACTAAGATACAGTAAGACTGCAGTACGGAATAGATGCCCTTTATATTCTGAAAAAGAAAGTTCATTTTCCTTATTGCCTGCCATATTTAGCACATTTTTATCTTTATTTAGCGTTCTTTTTTTTGTCTTTGGAATGTAATCAAGTTAAATAAATCTGTACCAGCGCGAGTCGGGCTCGCCCATTGGAGGGATTCCGTACAAAAATTGGAGGTCTCAAGCTTTTTCTGAAATTCAAGCTTAGCTTAGCCAGAACTCTTTCATCTGACTTGTCACTTGAACTAGCGGATTTCATAATTACAACATAACTAAAAACATACACTAAAAAAATACAACATAATCTGTCTGCCAATCGAATATTTTTCAACTATAACATATATGGATGCAGAATATTTGTTCCTGTAGATTATACAGGGTGGAATTGAACGCACCACTTTAAATGAAACCACAGTTTTAACTACTCTATAAAAGCCTAATATAATTCAGAAAAAAAATAATTCCCAAGAATGAAAAAGTTATTTTTTCGAACAAAATAAATAATAAAATAATCGTTTTAAAAAAAAACACCATTTGTAAAGTGTAATATTATCACTCACACATTTACCTGTCAAAGCGGCAACGTCGCACACGCTTCATTCAAGTATTTTGTAGAAGTATGTGTATGTGTGCGTGACACGAAATACAGGTATGGAAAAAAATCGTGAAATGAAAAAAAAAATCCAAACTGTTGAAGCATCTTGATAAATTTTTTTAGCTCCGGGTTTGAAATATTTTACCCTATACGCAATTTTAGTAAAAGAAGCGCTGCCTCTTCCACCCTGTAGACTGCAGTGGTATTACGGTATTTAAGTTTTAAATGTTATTTGTATCTCAATATTTTACTCTTATAGCCTTTATGGCATTATGTGATATATCGCAGATCACAGTGTTATACAGCAGATCTTTCCGGATCATTTGCACCAGTTCTGCTCCGTCTTGGAGTAGTTGGTAAACAGCATGGTTATAAATTAATTTTTAACAAAAAGAAAAACCGATTTTAAAGTGTTATTCCACACTGTGGAACGAAAAATACATATTTAAAAACCTATAAATTGGTCGGTTCCAAGACGCGCGGGTTCGAGTCCCGCTACATTTAAAAATTTATACGTTTTCTAAATAAGTATTTTCTTTCCTAAGTGGGGAATAACACATTAAATTTGTTAAAAATATTTAATAAATAGTAAATTTGTAAAAATCTCCCTACAGAGAGGCTAGCAACATAAATAAGGTGTAAACAAGCGTATAAGAATTTCTACGTAGCTTGATTAGAACGTATGGCTCAGTGGTCAGAGCGCGTGGCCGGTTTCGAGGAGGCGCGGGTTCGAGTCCCGCTACGTTCAAATTTGTAAACTTTTTCGAAATAAGTATAAGAAAAACCAATTTCTAACAACCAACTAAAAAGTAACATAATAATTTTACAAAGATTTTATAATATTGAAGTCGGTGCCAAGTAAAACAAACTGGCTTAGTAATTTGATATTGTAGTAAGGTCGTTGTAGCATTGGCTTGAGCTTCGTCAAGAGTCGGTTTCTCTTTTTGTTAAAATTTAATTTATTTTACGATTTTAAGTGATGAGTAGAGTAGTTAAAAGGATGTTTCTTAAACGAGTGGTGGTAGCCCCCTACCACCACGCAGTGGATGTTAACAAATGGCAGTGGTGGTCCTACGTAAAACTTTACTTAATTAGGTGCAAACACACCATGCAAACTAATATTGTGGTATATTGACAAGAACATACATAAAAAATATTCGGGCGAATTAAGAATCTCTCCCTTTTTTGTAATCGCCTGGAAATGAGAACATTCTTTTTTTGAGGTTGGTTAAAAAGAAATACAACTATGGGAAATCTCACTTCTCACATCAATTTAAACAATGTATTTCCTTGTTACTACGAGTATTACAGTATAATTAAATTTTTACCAAAATAAAAACAAACTTCGTCAATTTCGATGGGATCACATCATCGGAACCTAACCAAACTTTCACCAAATTATCCTTGAAGTGTATTTTTTTAAATAACAAAAAGAATCATCGAAATCGGTTAACGCGACATTAACTTATTCGCCGGTTTGTCGCGCACATTCTGAATGCAAATTTAAGACTTATGTGATTTTCTCATAGATTCCATTGTCAGAAATGGAGCAAAAAAATGGGACCACACGAGAAGCACTACCTTTCAAATAAAAAACCACCAAAATCGGTTCACCCACTCAAAAGTTATAAGGTAACAAACATAAAAAAAACATACAGTCGAAACGATAAATAACTTCCTTTTCTTACAGAAGGCGGTTAAAAAGAGGTCCTGGTTATACAGATAGCAATATTTTGCGCTCTGGTATCGAAGCAAAGTTCGGCGTTGAATGCCGCCACTCAACATGCAATGCCTCCAGAATTCGGCGGAAATTGGGAAACAGATCCCTCTGCCTACCCTGCTGTATGCGGGATACAGCGTGAAGCTGATAACTATTTTTTTTTTAATTTAAGCTTAACTAAAATACTTTCTAAGCTTGATAGAAATAATAGATAAACAGAGCCATAACAAAGCTGAATGAATGCATGAATCACATAATACAGAGAGTACTTCATCACAGTGATAGCTATTAACACATAACGTGTGGTTGCAATACACATACCGACGAAAATTGAATTTAGAATGTTTTATTTTATAATATTACTAGGGGACGCGCGCAGCTTCGCCTGCTTATTTGGACCCTTAGTAGTGAAATACGTGTTCTATCAAATATTTTTAAGTGTCTTAATTTCAAATTTTATAAAAATCGATAGCAATCTAAAGATTTTCCCATACCAACTTTCAACCCCTTATTTGCATCGTTAGGGGGTGAATTCTAAAAACCCATGAAATACGTGTTTAATGAAATATTTTTAAGAGCCTGAATTTCAAATTTTATAAAAATCTGTGCCTATTTAAAAAAATCTTTAGGGTCAAATTTTTTCAAAATCCTTTCTAAGTAGATGTCCGGATTACGAAAATAAATATCTACCCAAATTTTACGTTTCTACGCACATCGGTTACTGTGTGGTTTTGACTGTGTGGTCTTGCGTGCGTCTTACCTACCTTACCCTAGTCAGTCTCGTAGATGAAATATTACTTAGTTATATTACTTAGATCATAGATCAGAATAACACATAGGCTTCTATTTATGTTACAGGATCACTTTGTTGTCTGTCCGTCTGTCAAAGAGCATTTAACTCGAGGTTACATTGATGTATCAATTTGAATCAAATTTCCAAATTAAAAGAATCAAAAGATACATCGTTTTCGCTGCGTTTTGTAAGAAATTCGCCGTGTAATCAAAAGGGAAGGGGAAGGAAGACCTTGCAGTACAAATACACGAAAAAATGCAAAAGTTAAATTTAATAGATACTCATTCACAAAATTATGATTACAGTTAATTTCATACAAGATGTGTGCATGCGTCTGCAAAATTAAGTTTAACAACTTTTATAAAGCATATTTTTCGTTGACATACAATACTGAAATTGGTACGGAACCCTCCTTCTTTTTAGCTTCACGCTGTACCCTGCATGCTAAATGCAGAGTACAGCGTGAATTAACCGTGTAACCAGAGTGAACCTGGGTCTCTACAGTTAAGACTCTTCCGTTCCTCACTTTTCGCCGTATTCTAAAGGCATTACGTGTAGGGTGGCGGAACTCAGCGCTGCCCTTTGCCTTTTTACCAAAGTGAAAAAATGAAAGTATTAAATTTTTCAATTCCTCGAGTCAACCATAAAATGTACAACGAAGGCATACCGTATATATACCGATAAGGACTATCAGAGTAATCAATCGCCCAAGTGCCTGTCACTTTGCCGAATTCGACAAGTCAATCGGGATTAAGAGATTTGTTCAATTATATCGAAACATGAGAACTGAGGGCAGTCGTAGCCCAAGAGCACAAATGTGACTGTAAATGGGACTGGTTGTGGGTTCGATTCCCATTCCAGGAAATAAAAACCCATTCCAAGCGCGGCGTTGAGTTCCACCACATAACATAAAATGCCTCTAGAATTCTGTGGAAAGTGATTTCAGTTATTTATTTTTATTATTTACCGAAACGTGACAGCTGCTAACTCAAAGAAGCCACTTTTGGTGCGGAGAGGCATCTGACGATAAATGCGTTAATTGTGGATTTCATTCCCACTCGTGGGAAATAACCATATTCAAATTATTTTCATATTCCCATCCTGTTAGACAAAGCCCAGCGTTATAATAATAATAATAATTTTAAAGTTATCTATATCGTGAATTGAACGATATCTTATTCTTATCACTAGGTCTCTCTGCATTCACTTTGCTATTTAAAGATAATAAAACCTTGAAGAAATATATCAATATATTATGTTTTAGCTCTACGCTTTTTTTTATATTTATTTGTATAAAAAATTAAGAAGGTAGTGTTTGTTCTGCTTAGCAAGGACGTTTCGTTTTTTGTTCTATTTCTTTATACTCAGGTATCTAATTAGCTTATTCCGGAAGTAAGTACAAAAGATTAGGAAACAAATAAAATTGCTTTTGTGAATTGAATGTAATTTGCAAAGTACTCGTATATATTTGAGTGATACATAATGAAGGTCAATTTTGAATGCTTCCGTATACATTTGTACTTATGTATTAAATATAATTATAAGATTAGAGAATATAATTAAGATATTGCTTGCGGTGGTAAGTGATCATTGTACATTGTGGAGTTGTGATAAACTTGAAAATATGGGGGATCAAAAGTTCATTTACAATTGGCACGCGCCTGGAATAAAGCGACGCAAGATATCACAAAGTCTGTCTCTGGAGTGAGACCTCCAAGACGCCTGAGGATGTTAAATGGACCGGGTTGAGTGGAGCAGGTTGAGCAGGAAAGCGGACTCTGGCAACATACGCTGGGATTAAGAAGAAGGTTGAGAAGGAAGAAGAAGGTGGATGTGCCCACAATCATCGTGCTTACAGTAAGACGCTATACGGTGTGATTACTAATACATTTTTTTAAATTAAAATATTAACAGTGAAATATATACAGATTTTCTAGATATTCTGAATCTAAGGTACATTATCATATTCTCTCATGATATGACTTTGTTACAAAATACAAATAAATAATCATTTTCAAGGTGTACCACCACAATAATATCAGTCATCGACATAGCTTTTACACAATAACACGCAGTTCATTCATTGACGACTCCTATGCGAATATGAGAACAAATAATCTCTCCCGACGAGTAACTTACAACTGTAAGTACTATTGTAAGCAATTTTATTTTTTCTATTTTACTTTCCACTTATTAATATTTTACAGCGTAACCAAAGAAAATCTTGTTATTATGTTTTTCATATTTATTTCTATTCTTATTCAAATTTATCTTTTTTTTTATGTTCTGGTAAAATAATACGCACACGCGCGAGTCGGGCTCGTACAAAAACTCGAGGTCTCGAGCTCTTTCTGAAATTCAAGCTAAGCTTTGTCAGACCTCTTTCATCTAATACCTCATTTGAAGTAGCCCTTTTGCTCTTCTTTTTTAAGGCTGTTATTTTAAGGTCCAGCAACAAATCTACAGTTTTTAATTTTTTTTTAATTAGTCGTACTATGTGTAGATGCTAGGTAAACCGGAAGTACCCTATGGATTTTGATTCCATGTACAATGTCGAAGTACGTATTTTCTGCAGCACAAACGGCCATATTTTTTAAAGTAAATATAGAAATATGTTTTTCAGAAAATTAAGGATTCTCAAGATAAAGAATCTGATAGTCAATGAGATAGACAGACAGGCACGGAACCCTAAAAAGTTAAGACTTTACTATAATTTTATGCTGTAGTGAAGTCTCCATTGTAAGATGAGACGGAAAACTATACTGAAAGTAAAATAGCCATGACTTAAGAAATTGTCCAAATTGGTAAATCAGGGATACTTTACTGAAATGGTCCCAAGAAATTCTTAGACATACAATTTTTTTTTCTATTTTTTTTCTAACCTGTCCCATTGTTGAGCAAAGGCCTCTCTCTATTTTTTCCACTCTGTTTCGTGCTATTGAGCGCCAGTCAGGCTTGTAATGGTCCAGCTCGTCTCGACATCAGCGTTTTGTCTGCCAATTCTCCTTTTTTAAATCGGAATCCAGCTGGCACAAGATTTTGCCCAAGACTCTTCAGACATGTCACAGACGTGTCCGGCCCATTTCAGCATAGCGGCTTTTATACCCACGTCGGCGATTTTTGTATGAACTCTCATATCTCAGTTGCGTAATTCGGTTTTTATCCATTAATTTGACACCAAGATGCTGCGCTCCATAGTGTGTTAGCAAACTCTGAGGGCGGACTTCTGTGAATTCGTCTTGGTCTTAGACTAAGTGGGAGGACACACATGTCCATCAGTCGTCTTTTATGTCGCAGAGGAAGGTCTCTTTTCCAAGATCACCCATAGGAAGGTCTCTTTTCATAGATCAATTGCGCCTCCAGGCATTTTGTATTCGTCTTTCGACTTCTTTGTCTTGTTGGCACTGAAAGGAAACTATTTGACCCACATAAATATATTCTTGGACATATTGATATAAATAAATAGATTTATTTATTTCATACGCCATCTATAATCTCGATAAAAAAACATTTCAATACCAAATAATCATTCACATACTACAGATAATTAATTCAAGAAAATCTAACTCAAATGCAACTTAATGTAACTTCACCGTGTAAACTTAACCAACTTTACTCAGGCAAACTTTACAATTTCTAAGTTAATTAAATTACTTTGAAAAACTTTACAAGTTAATGGAAAATTTTACTGTGCCAGTTAAAATGAAATTCTCGAAGAGTACCAAGATATCGTATCCAAAATTGAATAGGTGTACGTGCGAAGCGTTATGCGACGTGAGGTCTACGGTGATTATTTGAGGAATGACTTGTGATCCCTCTGTGAGAATGTGCTCTGAATTTGGCAAAACCCTATATCTAGTTGCAAGGGGATAAGTTTCATTTTTGTACTCCCTTTTTATGATATCAAGAGCAAAACACGTTTCAATGTTACAAAGCATTAGATGTTTCCTTTGTAATGAAATTGCTGAATTCAACTAGTTAGTGTTGTTGTTTCGACAATGTCGTGTCGTGACTGTCAGAGTTAGGATTAGTTTTATAATGAAATAAAAAATAATCAAATATATTTTTAAGCTAATACAGAAATTAGTTTTGCTTTCTTTCTCAGCTACACGCTGTATCCCACATGTAGTAGGGTAGAGAGAGCGAAGTATTAAGACACTCAGAATTCTGGAGACATTGCTTATAGCTTGGAGCAAAAAAAAAGATAAATATTAAATATTTCATTCCCTTTAGTGGGGATAGAACCCACAACCTGTCTCAGTTACAGTCACACTGCGCCAGCCAGTGGCCTCAACTTTAAACTACTTTAAATAACATGTAAATTATCCATTTTCTGAATAGTTATTTTTCTTA